>JAEANM010001032.1:2555-30221 GCA_017656035.1 Myanophis thanlyinensis
TAAATAGAATAACCCATCTGACGTCTGTCCAATGATTCTGTGAAAAATGCAGTTGTTTTTCAAAAATAGGAGAAAAGTATTTGCATATTCTCATCTCACCTCTCACTTTAAAGAAAGGCTTGGATAAATAGAATAACCCATCTGACGTCTGTCCAATGATTCTGTGAAAAATGCAGTTGTTTTTCAAAAATAGGAGAAAAGCATTTGCATATTCTCATCTCACCTATTAAGCAAACCCTCCCCTCCTTTTTTGTGACCTTTGTGCTCTTTCAGCCTTTTCATATTTTAAAATTTATCTCACCTAAGTGAACATAATAAAGGAAATGAGTTGGAAATTCACCTGTAAGATTTTAAGAGTAAGACATTTGGCAAAATTCTGAAATCAATAAATTGCAAACAGCATTTATTCCATTATCCTCCATAGTTTCCCCAGGAAAGATATTTACTATGCAAAGAATGGATATCTTCCTTCCTTTGTTTTTTAAAACAAACATTTCTGAAACTTCCCATTAGTCTAGCTAAAACCTTAGAAATCGCCAATACTGTATGTATTAATAATTACTATGTTTCTAACATTATCTATGATGGAAATGTACATGTTTACATGAATAGTACAGCATAAAATGTTTATAACTGCTTATTTGTTTAGTTATCTACATGTAACTTGTTTACATAAAATTGCTTAAATGATGTTCCCATAATCGCATACATAAAATGAAACACTCTGAATTAAAATATGACATTTCTATTTGGCTTTGTCTTCCACATGAGTTTTTTCTCATGAGATGGATTTCCTTGCTAGCATTCATATTTGGCTTGGTTTTACAAAGGAGTAGTTACAAGCCTGCTTAATACCCATGGATATTTGTTCTCAAGATGCACATTTTTAATTTCAGATTTAAAAAAATAATTCAGTTTAGGCCTGTGATTAGAAGTTTTTAAATTGAAAACTTGGATGCCCCAGTGTTTAGAATCAGGTGTGTTCTGGATTTAAGGCACAATTAGATAAATGTTGGTTAATTTCTGTTCCGGTGCTTCATCACAATTCAGGAAATAAAATTTACTTCAACTTCTTTGGGTATATTAGGGACAAATTTAAAACAGCCCATCTCACAGATATTGTACATAACAATAACTTTGGATAAACATTTCTGATGCAATTTATACCACATACAAACAAATATAGAATAAATTATAATTAGTATAAAATCAGGCAGCTAGATGTTAAAAGTTATATAAAACAAATGACAGTCGGATTTATTTAAATGTAAAAGATGGGGACAACCCAGTATCTGAATTTTATTCATTCTCAAATTGGCTGAAAAGGAAGATTTACAAAGTTATTTATTTTTGGGGGGGGGAGGAGGGGGGGCTATTCAGATCAACTGTTCATTCCTAGGAGTGAAAGGTTCTCCTCAGAGCAGTTGAGAACAAACTATAACTAGCCTCGTTATTACTTCGGAAACTGTTAGGGGACAACCTTAGTTCTCCATAGAATTAGAGGTAATTAAAATTTACTCCCAACTCTTGTTCTATTCTATTAAGGTATGTTTAAAAAGATTCAGAGGCCAAGAATAAATTAACTGACAAACATAAATTGGTTTTTAAATTATGGATTCCCGCCCATTCAAAAATATGATCCTATTACAACAAATTCTAGATTTTACTCTCTAGGTTGCCTATTTCGAAAACATTATGAACGCATGCCTTCTTGGACCGGGGCATTACAAATTAAGACTGTCAGTCTACAGGCTTCCTTATGTGAGTTCAGATGAAACGATCGATCTCAGTGGGGAATGATAGTTGAATTCCATACGATTTCATTGCACCATCCCTGCATATATATATATTAAATCGGGTTCCAATGCGATAACTTTGCAGACACTCGGAGTCATTTGCTCCCTTTGAAGTAAGAAACGCGTGCGCTGGGAATTAGGAAAACAGGCTGGCTTGGAAAGAAGGGCCGCTAGCTAGTCGCGAGGGAAAAGCGAAGCACGACAGATGAACCTGGGAAGCTGCTCAGGGCGGCCGGAAGTTGCGAAGAGAATTCGCCCAACTTTCTGGAATGCAGCTGCTAATGTACAGTAAGGGAACAGGGCTCCCGACATAAAAGCTTCAGGCGGATCTGATAAAAGATGACAAGGCTTCTGAAAAATGTTTAAACCTGTTCCCCTTCCCCTCCTCTCCTTTCTTTGGGCCGCGACAGGGGAGAAAGCGTTAATGTACTCTTTAAAGCCGATTAAGAGAGCCAACAATCAGAGTAGGAAAATAATGAAACACTTAAAACTCGTCCTGTTATTTCTAAATCGACCATCGAGATTATTATTCCAACAAAAAGTTGGGAGTCCTAGGAGCCTGGTGGGATTTAGATTTCTCAGACTAAGGAATATTAGAATATTAGACTAAGGAATAAGAAGAGTTTAAGGGGGCTAAACATATAAAGGGGGGGGGGGTCATCTCTATTTCAGCATCTCCTTTGACTCAGAATTTAATATGAATTATTTAGGAAAACAGACAGATTAGCAGTTAAGATCACAACCAAATGAACTGATAAAAGGTAAATTGCTGTGATTTAACTTGGTATTTTTGCAATAGTGTATTGCTTTATTTTTTACTTTTCTTTTCAAGTGCTGAGATTATCAAACAAGACTAATAATCTTCATACATTCATTTGCAATCTAATATATAAGAAAAAAAGTAGAGGAACATTGAAAAAAATAATCTCTTTAGACAAACCAGGACCCATTACGAGGTATTATTACCACCTTTGACTAGTGTTAATTATGCAGTTGCTTGGTTTTCATTTAGTGTACTGTATGAATAGTCATTGTTTTAGAATTTAGAGTATGGTTTACAGCTTAATGTAAAGAGCATTGGGTTTGTTTAACCTATTATGGTTACAGAAATTGGCTTTGGTGTTATTCATAAATCTATTTCACTTAGTTCAGATGTTGAACTGATAAACCTGAATTCACTGGAACAATTAAAATAGCCAAGATATGATTAATCATGGATAATCATGTTTTTAGCCTACCTAATTATCTGAGTTCATACAACCAATTGAACCAACTTGTAGTTTTCCACAAATTGCTAAAAAAAACCAGCTGTACAATTTATGATTCAGTCTATCTTTTTGTGAGGTATATACTTTGCACAGTGCTACTAATTGATTAAAACTCAAGCTTTTATTAGAAAAAAAAAAGAATAAAACTTAAGCTATTGCAACTCATTCATATCAAAGTAACTGCAAGATAAGATAACATGTTGTAAGTAATGAAAATAATAAGAAGAAAAACTCTGAATGTGAAGAAGCCAAGCATTAAATTCAAGGACACACATCCCACAATATAATAAATTAAAGAGATTGGTGAACAGCTGTATTTTCCTTCCCTTCAGCCTCCTTGGACACTGATGATCTCCTTTATAAAATAAAGTCAGCCAAGGAAGATTACTGGAGGAGGGAGGAACAGCTTCAACTCTTACTTGGAGTCTCTAATGTTTACTGTAGAGGAGATGAATATTTTCCTCTGGTAACATCCTTGCTGGATCTGCACAGTTGATACCCACCTCCAATACACTTGACCCTTTGGCAAGGTTGAGAAGGGGTGTTGGTGAGAGGGGAGAGAAGGAATGAGAATTTTTTCTTTTTATAACTTCTTTTACTTGGGATCCAAGGCCAAGGTTACAGTCTGATATATGCTGTGTGCTTCTCATTAATTTCATGGTGCAGGTTTCATTTTTTACTTTTAACGTGAGATAATAAAGATGATGGCTGAGTTCACATACTGTTGTAAGCCATAATTATTTAGTTTGGGCTTAGCATGAAGTTTGAAGCCAACCATTGATATATGGTTTATTTTGTAGAATGAAACCAGCCAGTTTTGGTTTGTTCAACCAACATTAATACAACGTATGAATTTAATAATTTGAGGCTGCTCTATATCAAGTGAAATAACGAGCGTGAATAGAATAGAATTAACCTTTGTATGAAGAGATTCCTTTACTGTTGTTGTTTGATGTAGCATGGGCATACAAATAAAAATATGCCCAAAATTGCCCAGTCTCATGGGACACTATTGGTTTATTTGCTATTTTAATTACTCAATATTTTAAAACAAGCTGATATACTCACAAATCTCAATGGCATGTCATTTTGTCATAGTTAAGTGCTTTCTCTATGTGGGTTGGAACTTTTCATTCACAGTGCACTCTCATAAGTGCTCCTTGGTGTCAGATCTTTATTAACCAAGAGCGCTGAACGATCTGAATAAAGAACTGGGATTCCTTCATCCCAAACTAGTTATTGGAGTATATGTATTATACAACTCCTGAGCAGAGTAATGTGAACGGGTTCACATATTTTATTAATTTCAAATATATTTTGATTGGTTTTAGCTTAGTTAAGTTGGACAAAGAACTAGGTGGCATTTGCTTAATATTTGTGTGTTCTTACTGTATTTATAGGATAGATGCAGAATAACAGAGTTGGAAGTGACCTTAGGAAGTCTTCTTGTACAACCCCATGCTTAAGCAGGAAACCCTATAACATTTCAGACAAATTGGTGTCCAACCTCTTATTAAAAACATACAATATTGGAGCAACCACAACTTCTGCAGGCAAATAGTTGCACTTTTTAATTGTTATAACTGTCAGGAAATTTCTCCTTAGATTGTTTCTCTCTTTGATTGTTTTCCATCCTTTGCTTTTTTTTCTGCCTTCATGTGCTTTGGAAAATAGGTTGATCTCCCCTTCTTTATGCAAGCCCCTTAGATATTGAAACACTACTATCACGGCACCCCTAGTCTTTCTTTTTATTAAACTAGACGTACTCAATTCCTGAAGCCATTCTTCATGTTTTAGCCTCCAATCCCATAATCATCTTTGTTGCTCTTCTCTGCACTTTCTAGAATCTCATGGCAACCAAAACTGGATGCAATATTCCAAGTGTGGTCTTACTAGGTTATTATAAAATGGTACTAGCACTTCACATGATTTGCAATAGTGGCAGATATCTGTAGCTCAGGTGTAAGATGAGGATGAAGGTTTGTTCTCTGAGCTTGTGGGTTGGTTTCTGAATTTTTTTGTTATAGGCTAAATAACATCTTCAGTGTTATAAACAGCAGAACACTGACATCCCTTAAACTACATTGAAGATGTTGCCTAGCTTGGTAACAAAATGTTCAGAAACCAATGCACAAGGTCAGAGAATGAACTTTCATCCTCACTTCACGTGATCTTGATTCTATCCCTCTGTTAATGCAGCCCAGAACTGTGTTGGGGTTTTTGGCAGCTGCGGCATACTGCTGGCTCATAGCTAAATGATTATCAACTAGGACTCCAAGATCCCTCTTGCACTTACTACTATTGAGCCAGATACCACTATTCTATAGCTGTGCATTTGGTTTTTCTTGTCTAAATATAGAACCATTATTAGCACGATTTCTGGCTTTAGAGTTTACTGTAGCTTTGGAATAATCAAACAAGAATGTTCCAACTTCATGTCAGCCATTCATTTGGATAGGGTGGGGTGGACACTTGGTGACCTAACTTGTCATCTCTCTTTGGCAGAAGGCTTGTAGCGGAACTGGTGCCAACAACTTAGCTGGCGCTGCCTGGGTGCTAAAAATAAGTAATTTCTTGCCCTCGAGTCAGGTTCCTTCCAGAGTTAATAACAACAAAGCAAGTAGCCTGCTCAAGAAGAATTATCTCAGGCTAATCACCTCCCTGGGGCAGAGACCTTGTCAGAGTTCAGGCAAGCAAACAGGTAATGCTGTTCCCAAAGCTATGACAGAGAGGGTTGGCCACAGCTCTCCCCACACAGAGAAGAATCTTATATGCTCATAGGAGATTCAATCCTGATCTGCCCAACAAACTCCCAAAACCTGACCTGATGTCCTCTCCTGAGCATTTTCAAAATTTGAAGCATCTTTATTGTAGTAAATGTCCACTGGAAATGTTCATCAACCAGAATCCCCCCCCCCCCCTGGCCGTCTCACCAGTGCCATTGAAACTGTGGAAGGCATCAACAAGCTGCATATGGCTCCACTCTCGCTCAGTTTCTGTAGCCAGTCTATGATGGGCCATTTCCATAACACAACTTCCACTTCCCAAAACTTTCTGGATGACGGGTCTTGTTCTATTCCATACAGACAACACAGCAATACTTTCAAGAATATTTATTGGTCTTAATACTGAGAGCATGAAAATAGTACTGCAAAGAGAACCAGAGACTAGACATAAGGCTTATGAAAGTGGAAGTTAGAGTAGGGGGAAACCATACTATATTGGTCCAGACTTATCTTTTTCACCCTTGACCTTGCTCTTAACTGTGAGTGGTGATTTTCAATCCACATGGTGATAGGCAGTAGAAACTAAAATTTCATTATTCTCTCCAGATCTTCTATCTTAGGGGATAAGATCAGACCAAAACACACATTAAACAGCATCTAGCAAATACAGAGCCAATTGCATCTATCTGGGACCCAAACCTTTATTGTCAGTGAATCCAACTTCCAACTGGTACTCTATCTTCCCTATGGAATACTTAACTAAAGTTAAAAGTACCTAAACACTGAAGGGCCTTTATACTTTTGCATTATACCACACCTTTCCTCAGCTGTCCTTTCTGGCTGATACCCTGACAGACAATGCCCCTATGGCTCTGGACACACAGAGCATGTTCTTCTCCAGCCCCTGTATTACAGAGAAATTTGTACCCCTTTCATCTGACCATTATTGCATAATTACTCAGAGTGCACACAGGGCACTGTTGGCTGCTTTAGATTCTAAGTCTGCTAGAATGTACAATGTTGTCAAGTTCTGTGTGTGCTTTAAGACATGCTTAAAATTTGTTGGATGATGAGCTGTGCCGCACTCTAGATTTCATGAGCATCTAATTCACCATATTAGAGTACTCTGTAATTGGATAGATATCATCTTTCTCAGATTAACCCCTACACACATCTAATACTCCTAACCCTCCTTTTAGATTATTTTACTCTTCTTTTTATATCATATGCTTGTTGTTTTAACATTTTGAATCTTCCAGCTCTTCATAATTTGTATGTATCTTCTGTGCTTTTCAATTGAATGCATCCTTATCTTCTTTGTGCTCATCTGTGACCATAATGAAGATTTAATTTGCTCATCCAGGATCATACTTCCCCAGTAATGTTGGATTAAAAATCTTAAACTCAATGGAGATAGTTTCTTAGAATAAGGCTAGTAGTATTTGTTAGGCTTCAATTAAGACTGGTTTAGTCCATTAACTAATTTTCAGTTCTAGGCCGAAGAATCAATTTACTTTAAGAAGTGCTATATTTTAAGAATCTTGCTTTAACAAGTGCCTATCTATGTACATTGATTTTTAGTCAACAGGTATTTCTATAGGATATGCTTTTTAAAAAAATGTGAAAATGGCAATCACAACTAAAGCTACACCCATTTTATGCGTGTCATAGACCTTCAATTGTACCATCTAGGGCCCCATCTTCACTTTTTTTGCCACATACTGCAGACCATCCTGCCCACCCCAAACTCCATTGGAGAAAAGGAAGAAAATCTGAGGGGATGCCATCTCTAGCCACATTTTTGCTGTGAACCCATTTACTGGCATTACTAGATTATCTTCACGGGAATGCAACTTGTAACAGAAAAGGTGATCTATCTCTGCTCTACTCTCCAGTGTACATATATATATCTCCCAAATGAGAAGTCAGTTCTTTTATGCTGGTGAATGCCACAAAAAGGCATTTGGGGCAATGTGTAGCATGTTAGGTTTTATTTTCAGTATGGTTGGAGGAACTGGGAAAGATGATTAGCAGTGGCCAAACTCAGACTGACCTTACTCAGAAACAAGTTCTATTGGGTTGATGGAGCTTTTTGACACAAATTGTCATAGATGCTCCGGGGTACCTTTTTGAGTGTACAGTTATGGGTGATTTTGTGTTGCTTACATGGTGGGCTGATTCCATTGTGGAGGTCTATAGTAGAAAACTCCCATTATAGGGACAAGAGGATTTAAGCATCTTCTAATGAGGTAGCCAAGGAAACGGCCCACTAGGGTTAAGGATGCCATCAACCCCTGTGGTTGCCCTTTAGATAAGGAGCGCTCTCAGCTGGGAAAAAAGAAAGGATCACAAGGAAAAGAAGCTTTAGAAAGTCCTTAAGACATCTGAGGCTGTTGGACACTCCTCTTGTTCTGTCCTGCTTGCTTTTATAATAAAGTCCAGACAATGGCACTTGTTGACACTCCCCTGCATTCAAGTGGGAATGCTAGAGAAATTCTCAATTTTCTATTTCTCCACTAATGTTCAGGTTCCATGCAAGCTCCTTGGTCTTGTTTCTGGAGCAGCACAGCCACATTATTTTAATTGTTATGGACTTCCTCTTGATCTCTTCACATATGGAGTTTCTTTCAGTTTTTAGCTACTTTTTAATGTAGATTACTGAATATTTAATTAAATCCATGAAAACAAAAATATTATTCTGATTATGCATGTGTAATCTGATTCCTTTTGCACTGTGATTAAACGCCAAGTGTACATATGTATCCAGTATCAAGCAATGAGTAAAATGATGGAAACAAAATTCCATTTCATTCCACCAGAGCCAATCCGGAAATTAATTTTAGAGATTCTAAAAGATAGTCCTCAAATATTATGTAATGTTGCGATGGCAAAATCAATTTATATTCTCATGTATGTGAATCTATTAGATTCTGGAAAAGAGAAAAAAGCACCCTAGAAATCTTAAATCACAGTCTTAAAATTATTCAAATAACATCTGGATTTTATATTTCATTTTGGTGTTTTTTTTCAAACATGGCTCAAATTTTGATATTTTGCGCACTTTAAAAGTTTACAGTCTCCCATTTTACAAGTTTTAACTTGGTTTATTAGTGAAGACTGCTACATCCTCTGTTTTGTTACGGTTGTTTTACTTATATAAGCCATTTGTATATTTAGACAGACAGGCACTTGATGTTAATACTTTAGGGCTAGTTGCCAATGTTGACTTCCCTCTTGACTGAAAATGTGGTTGCATGGGATTGTGATATGAATAGCTCAATGTAAACATATCAATTGGAGGAATTAAGCTGAAGGAGAGAAGGTAAGCAGGATAGCAGCTGATGTGATCCATGCTCATCTGAGAGCAAAAGAAAATAGCTGTACATGAATGAAGTTGGGAAGCTGCTGTAATTAATTTAATTAATTTTTCAGCTCCAAAAGGAATAACATGGGCATTATCCACATTGCAAGCAGATATGGAGAAAGTGTTTTTCCTTGTGCCATCACTCTGCTGAACACCTAATTCCTACAGTACTTATGCCTAAGTATTTATCCATTTAGTATGGCTGTATTTACTATTATCCTTTTCATCTTTTCTACTACATTCTCTTGATGATATCATTATGTTTGTTGTTACTCTGACAGTTTATGCACTGAAGACAAAGTCCTTATGTGTGCTGTGCTGTTTTGTTCTGTTCTGTCTGGGTTTTGTCTGCATACAAGTACATGATCTACTAACTCATCACACAAAATTATGTTGTAGTTTCTTTGCTTTAGGTAAGGAGTATGTGTGAACCAGATCATTTTGCCTAGATTGTAATCCATATTGTAATCCAAATAAAAAATAAAAATCCATATGTTTGTACATTGTTTGTTTGTCAAAAAACAGCTAATATCCTTAGTGTTTTATTTCAATTCAATCAATGATTCCACTTCCATATTATACTAAGCCTTTTTGCTCTGTATTCTGTGAACCTACTATGGCTTGGTAGAACAGATAATGTCTTAGGCATGATCAGCCATATCATACATATAATCAAGTCAATAAAGTTTGTTTGCCCTATTCCTAACTTGTTTTTCAGACATCCATAATATTGCTAGCCATACTACTCCAAAAATTCTATCAACTTTGGGGTACCTGAGCCATCTGTTATCTATTTTTTGTGTGGTGTGGGTTTTTTTGCCCACGTATTTGCTAGGAATCGGAGAAAGATCTTTGTGTATTGAAATGAAATGCCTGTGTGCTTATTAAAAATCAGGAATAACCTTTCAGACTAGCACATTGAAAGTTATAACCTTTCATGACCTAATTACACCATGCATCTGATGAAGTGAACTATAGTTCGCAAAAATATGCTATCTAGTAAAACATTTAATTTGAAAAGATGCTACCAAATTTCTTCTCATATATGGCTTTCATAGACTAATACAACTCTCCTACCATGGTATGAATTTATTTATATCCCACCTTTATTGTTTTTATAAATAACATAAGCGGCAAACATAGATAATGACCCTTTCCTCCTCCTATTTTCTCAGCAATTACATTCTTTGTGAAGTGAATTTAGCTGAGAGCAAGTGACTGGCCCAAAGTCACCCAGCTGGTTCTCACACCTAAGGCAGGATTAGTCTACTGATTTTTATCCTGTTGCTTCAACCACTTATACCAAAATAGGTCTCTGAGTTCTTGGGATTCTTTAATGTGGTATGTTTCTGTCTGAATTCTTGGTTTTTCTGTTTCTTTGTTGGAAACCTTGTGGATTAAGGAGGATGAAGGGGTGAGTCCTTTTCCTGTTTGTAGCTGCATCTATGTATTTATCTCCAAAGGAAGTAAAGAGTAAAAGCAATTCAGAACCAGAAATACAAGGAAGTGGAGTGGATAATTTATCATGACTGCATTGCTCCTTTCCTTCAAGAAGCTGCAGGATGCAGTTTTTCCATTTTCCCCCCCTTGTAGTAATCCTGTGGAACATGCTGAGAGCTAGTGATTCAGGCAAGAAGCTGTGAAGCTAAGCCATTAATTCTACATTACTGATTCTGGTCAAACGACAATAAACCTGTGTTGTTGTATTGGTTCTCAGGTGATAGTATTGGCATGTAAAACATGAAAATGAAATGGAACAATTCATTTTATATTTATGTAGCCAATGGGGAATAACCTGCTGTAATAATGGGCTGTGAAAGTAAAGTTAGGAGACAGGAGGAAAAGGAGCCAAAGACTCAACAGTGGCCAGTCAAGAAATATCTCAGCCCACAGAAGAAATGGGGGCAGAAAAAGCATCTCAGAAGGGACTCTTTCTAGTTCTTTGGAATTAAGGCAAGGAAGGGGAGCAAGGCTTTCAGACTTGCATGGTTCTATTACTGCAACCTTACAATAAAGGTAAGTATTAGTATTTATGATTTTGGTTATTTGTCTGCACTGCCTGGAAGGGCTGACACCTGCTCATCCCAAATTAGTGCTGAGAATACTCTGGATAGCCAAAAAAAAAAAACTTTTTCCCAGTAAAATATCTTTTTGAGTAGAAGTTTGAGATAGGAATGATATCTCAATATGTTTATAATAGGCACTATTCTTTGAGCTTTTGATTTGCTAATAAGTTATTTTAATTTTGGATAGACTTTTTGAATAAGAAAAAAATAATAGAAAGGTGCCACATGCAGATTGGATGAAAGGTAAAGTGTTATTTTCTAGCACTTTGTTTTCTAAGAATGCCTTTGATCCCATCATTCTTAGGCAATGAAAGAACTAGGATATTGGCCAAAGATCAACATCCCCATTGCTCTCTGCTAAATGAGTATTTTATGACTGGCCATGTTTATGTGGGGAGCCCTTTAGTGAATAGGCAAGCCCCTCCCTACTAGCAACAAGCATTGGGGCATGGGATCAACCCTTTAAGTTTGTCCAAGAGCCCTCAAACAATTGCACTTCCCTTGATTACCACAAATTCATCTGCATCCAACTTATTTGATAACATTTGGAAATACAAATGCTTGTCAACAGCTGAATTTCTACCCTGTCTTTATTGGGGATTGATTAATGTTTCTCAATATAAATCAGGCTTATAATATTTTAGTCTTCCACCTGCAAACAAGACTACACATTTCTCTCCAAATGTAGGTGGTGAGATTATTAATTTTATTTTTTTGATCATTTCTTTCACTATTTTTCCTATTGTTCTTAGATTCTATGTTTGAATTTAAGATAATGAGTTTAGAGGTCCTTCTCACCACCCCATCTATTCATTATGTAGTTGTTTACCTAATGCTTTTGGGCTTTGGTTGTCAGCTCTAAAAATCAATGTTGATTAGAGATGACGCAAATTGCAATTCATCACATATCCATATGTGTAAGAAAGATTGAATCAGAAAAGAAAGTTGATGAATTTAAATTGATCATAAGTCACAAGGATTTGCTAGGCCAGACCATTCAGCACATTGAGGTAATAAAATTTGTCTGCAGGTACTAAACCCCAGAAATTCAGCACTTTTTATTGGATAGCTCCCTTTGCAAGAAAACTGACCAACATTCATTCTTTTTAAACAACTAACAAAATAACTTTTTTTTTTCAAATATTTAAACACAATATTCGTTATGCTCTATAGAACACCCAAGTACAGCAGGGTTGTTACTATGAATCCACCGGCCACGTAGTTAGGAAAGCAGCACCTTAGTAAGCTTAAGCATTAATGCCATCAACATACACTGGGGCCTTTAAAGATAATGTACAGTACAGGTAGTGACACTTCAAAGTTATGACATTGAAAAAGTGGCTTATTACCTTTTTCACGCTTATGTCCATTGCAGCCTTCCCGTGATCAAAATTCACACACTTGCTAACTGATTCATATTTATGACTTTCAATGTCCCAGGGTCATATGATTGATTACCTTTTGCGATCATCTGACAAGCAAAGTCAATAGCAAAGCCAGATTCACTTAACAACCGTGCTACTAACTGCAGGGATTCCCTTAACAACTGAGGCAAGAATGGTTATTAAATTGTTTTGCTTATAATAGAATTGGGCTCAATTGTGCTCATAAGTTGAGGATTACCTGTATGTGCATGTGTAGGGGGGGAAATATTTCCAAAGGGAGAGAGGAGAATTTATAGCCTATATTCTGGCAGCAGAAAAAGATATGAAGAATATAAAAGTTGGAAGCTGACCATGAATAGAGGCAATTACACAAAATTCCTTTGTTCAATAGGAATGAAGGGGTTAATTTTGTTAGATTTTATGTTTTTCTTATAAAACCCATGCCATACTAACTTATTTGTGTTATTTAAAAGAACTCCTGTTATACTAACTTATTTGCTTGCCCATGTACTACAAGGTCCCCTGTGCCGTCTAGAGAATTTGGGGTGGGGGAATCCCCTGGCTTCACAAACAGATTTTCTAAGTGCCACCTATATTTTGTAAGCTTTGCAATCATATCCTATGAAATGAATGTGTAATTCTAATATTTTCTCCTTATGTCTGTGCAAATAAGCAAATTTTAGAAAGTAAATAAGTCCTAAAAATCAGCAGACTAATATGTTGGTTTCATAGTAAGACTAAAAAGATAATTTAGTGGTGATAATATTATCCATTGAGAACCAATGAGACATTGTGATTATGTGTTGGATTAGGGCTGATAAAAGTCGCTCTTTAGCAATGGGAACTCACTCAGTCTCCCAACCCACCTTGCAAAATCCTTGTGGGAGGAATAAAATGAAAGGAGATTCTTAGATAAGACACACTTTGCTCCTGGGGAAGAGGAAGAATATAAATCTAACAAATAAAATTATATTCATTAATGGGGAAACCATAAATCAAAGAAGAGATAACAGTTATCCCATTCAAAAGTAACATCTTAATTCTTCAGTAATGGTGCCTCCAGGTTTTAAGAAAAATATTTCAAATGGTGGAATTTAAGCTGTCTAGAAGAGAGGGAGCACTTTGAACTTTATGCCCTGTTGTTTTGATAATGTTTTTGATAATGTATTTATATAATTGTTTATATAATTTATATAATTATTTTTGGCATGAAACACTTATGCAAAATTAACATCTAACTGTGAAGTTCAGTAGGCAGAGCACTGGCATCAGATATAAATTTTATCCCAGCCAAATTGGGATATTTCCACATTACCTCAAGATATTTTGAATCAATTCCGAACACATTTAGCCAGTGTGGATTGGATAATGCTATTCTAAGTAAGTGGTGTAAAATTAAATGGCAACTTCTCCCCAGAATCTGTTTCAAATATATTAACAGAAGCTTGGCTTGGGATTTAATATAAGGTAATTCTCTGGCCATTTCCTGTTAAATATCCTGGTTTCCTGTATGGATTTATTTAAATAAGAAAAGTATTGAACATTCAACAATACAAACCAAATCATACTAAGTGTATACAATTAGATTTTTTTTTCTAACTATGAATATGATTACGAATGTTCTAAATATTTTTCTGATTCTTCTGTCGTATCTATCATTGCATCTTTAATTTTATTTTCCAAAGTTACTTTGTCTCTTGTTTTATTTAATGTCTTATCGTTTGTTTCCAATCAACTAGATCAGTTCCTATTTCTCCTTTTCTGCCTTTCATAATTTTATTCACTTTAAAAAATGTTCAGAAAAAAATATTTTCAGCAGAACAAATTATTAATTAATTAGTCAATTACCTGCACTGCACACAAGAACAACTAGACACAAGAATAGCTTTTTCCCAAATGCCATCACTCTGCTAAACAAAAAATTACCTCAAAACTGTCTAACTATTTATTAAGTCTGCATTACTATTATTCTCATCGTTCCATCACCCACCCACCCCACTATGACTATAACTTGTTGCTTGTATCCTTATGATTTATATTGATTATTGTCTCCTAGTATCGATTTGACTTCTTATCTGTACCCCATGACTATCATTAAGTGTTGTATCTTATGATTCCTGATGAATGAAAAGTTTCCTTTAATGTACACTGTGAGCATATGCACTGAAGATAAATTCCTTGTGTGTCCAATCACACTTGGCCAATAAAGAATTCTATTCTATTCTACCTCCAATGGGTTGTTTGCAAAGACGATCAATGAGTTGTAATCCAAAAGTTGTTGAATTCCAGTGTTATTTAATACAACCAACGGCAAGGAATGATAAGAACTACTTTCAACAGTACATTGAAAACCACATATTGCCTACTTCTTCATTGCAGAAAAATATTGCTCATTTGAAAAAGAAAGTTAAAAGACAACTGAGATATTTTAAACAAGAAGTTATCCTGGGTCAGTATGTAAATTACTGATTCTATGCTATAATGTTTCTATATTACACACAATTAAGTCTAACAAATCTTGAGTAGAAATAGTTCAAGAAGGAAGCATTTGATTAACATAGTATGCTACACATAAACCAATAATTTCTGAGTTTAACTCTCTCAACTAAATACTATCTAGAAAAAGATGTAGTAATCACTGTATCTTTCAAGGGCAGAATCTATTAATTATTATGTGAGATCCACTTTGGACAAACATAAACTTGGTGGAAATTGGCAAGTTGGAGGTCCAGTATACTTTCAGCTATAGACTCTTTATCTATTCTCTCCATGCAGGTCCCTTGCATTAGGCCAGCAATATACATCTCTGGGCTCCCAGCCAATTCTCTGTGGTTCAATTCCTGGCTTAGTGCCTAAGCAGCTTCGCTTCTGCCGAAACTACATTGAGATCATGCCTAGTGTGGCTGAAGGTGTGAAGTTGGGAATTCAAGAGTGCCAACATCAGTTCCGGGGGAGACGTTGGAATTGCACCACCATTGATGACAGCTTGGCTATTTTTGGGCCCGTTCTAGATAAAGGTATAACACATGGTATGCTGGGGGTGAGGGGAAGGGGGACATCAGGCAACATGTTTTACATGCTAAAATATTAGTTTCTATGTTCTCCAAGTATTAGGAATGTTGTGGGGTCAGGACTGGAAAAGGCTCTGATATTTGGAAAATCAAAAAGGGTTAGATGAGCATAAGAAAAGACCCCAATACTAACATAGTGTGATTAGCCATAGTTGACTTCCCTACCTTTGGTTGAATAAGTCATTGTGATTTAATTAATTTCTTCTCGCTAAATCATAAATATTGGCTTGTAAACCACAAATGGCATAATACATAATATACTAAAACCAAAACATTTTTATGACATAGTGTAATTTATGAACTCAGACACTTTTAAAATAGTTGCATATGTTCATGCTTACGTCATATTAAAGTCTTAATATGAATGCTATAAACTGAATTCTAATGCTTCATGTGAATTCAGTTCCATATTGTAGCAAATTATATTCCTGAACAAATTAAAGGAAACATATATCTCAGAGAAGCAATTATATATTTTTATTGAGAGAGAGAGAGAAGCTTATTATTCAGTTATTGAGTAAACCAGAACCCCAAAGTCTCTCAAAATAAGTGCAAGTCATAACTCTAAGGTTTCTCTTGTTTGTTTCTTTGTTTCTTTTTTCTCCAATATTTATCTACAGTTCCCAAGTGAGAAGTAAATGAGATATTTTAAAATAAAATTGTCCTACTGTAAGAATCATTTTACGAAAATGTCATTTTACTTCAATTGTATACCAGCAGTCCAGAGAAAATGAATGCAATTGCAAGGTCCAAAGAATGAGGCATTATTATTTTTGCTAAAATTTCTTAGTTTACTGAATCTGTTTTCTTCAGATAACTGAGAAAAAAAGTGTTTTAAAAAATGTGGGATTTTCACACAGAAACTGATCACCATCTAGAACACTATAATGCACTATATATAAAGCAATGGAAAAGATGGTGGTAGAACAGAGGAAAAAGAATTTGAAAAATATAAACTATAACACTCTGATATAGAAATAGGTAAATTCATTTAATTAAGCAAATGTTTATAATTAAGCAAATGTTTATGACAACTAAATATTTTGGTTTTATCAATTGTGAATTAAAACACTTTGAATGAGCACACATTACATTTTATGATGTTACTAGGATAATTCTTAGGTTCCTGGTTGCAACTCAAATTCCAGATCCGTGATTCTCTTTGTTTGCTCTTTGAACTGTTATTACTTAATAAACACAAATAACAATTTCAGTTCCATAATTATTATTTCATGCAGTGTCCCAATCAAGTGAAACACAAGTGCTACAGAAATGCCATGTTTTTGCATGGTAAATACATCTAATTTTAAATTTTATTACATGTAAAGAGAAGGAAAAATGTGTACATATCTTTCATAGTAAAAAAGAAATAATCCTATACAAAAGTATTTATGCAGTACTATTTTGAATAAAATCTATCTCAACTTTCAATCACTAAATAAACATATCTATATTAGGTTTTTTGGCAAAATCATATAAGCACTAAGTGCTTAAATTTTTTTTCAGAAGCAATATTAAATGATTTGCCTGTTTTTATACATGAGCACATGTGCGTGCACACACTCATGCGCGCACGCACACACACACACCCTCTCAAAGTCAGTGTTTTGACTTTTGGTGACTGTTTAGGGAAATTTTCTTGATAAGCTTTTCCTAAAAATGGCTTGCCACTTCCTCCTTCCTAGACTAAGAATGAGTGACTGGCCCCACATCACCAGCTGGCTTTGTGTCTAAGATGGGCCTAAAACCCACAATCTCCCAGTTTCTAGGCCAATGTTTCTAGACCAATGTCACTACGCCAAAATGGCTGTCAGGACCATTATTTCAAACATTAAAGAGCAGGACTTCTACAGAATAATCACATCCAGGAACTATTACGTAATAACATCATTGAATGTGAATGTTGCTATTTACAAGATCTGAGGTAGTAAATTAATTATGTTTAATAGACATAGGTTACTTGTTTTGTTTTGAATGAATTAATAACTCCAACTTAGTTACACTCTCTTCATTAAGACTAGATCCAAATCTGGAAATCTAGCAATGCAGATTTCTATGCTTTGAATCCAGAAAAAAAAAAAGGCTGAGCAACAAGGTTTCCTTAGTACACCAATATCTGATCGGCATCTAAGAGCTACCTGTTTGGATGACTTGCTTTTCATTAAAAGGGTAAATTTAATTTGGTGTGGAGGTGCAGATTGTTACCCATGTTTCTCTGTGCAGTAAAGTTCTGTTGATATAAATAACTAAATAGCACAAATCCTTGAATGCACATGTGACTTTTTTTTCCTGTGTGATGATTTGTTTTGTATAGGGCAACCGGCAAATATGTGAGCCCTACACAAGATTCTCTCCTCAGAAAATGCTCAGCCTAAGAAAGTAAAAAGACAGGTGAAAGGGTTGAGGTGTGGGTGGGGTGTGTGGAAAAAAAAATTTGGGTCACATGGTATGCAGGGAGGTTAAAATGTGTAACCTATTTTTACAGATAATTGTTTTAGAATTCCATAGCAAATTGAGGAAAAGAGCCTGCCCACATTTCTGTGGAACAAATAAGTACAACAAAACCTGTATCTCGAGGGCCTCTGAGTTTTGAGAAAACAAGAGAGACTGCTTGGCTTTGGGGCTGCAAATGGCCTACAGCATTGTGATAACCCAGCAGTGTTTTTCAGCTGTGACACAGATGACAAATTTGCATTTAAAGAGGAGCTGGGATCTAAATGGCAGAGATTTCAAGGCAGCACAGTCGGTGGGGAGGGAGAGAAAATGAGCTTATGGGCAAGAGAAAAGAGCTAAGCTGCAATCCCCACTGTGCACCAGAGCAAGGGATATCATTCCTGGCCTCGAACTGCTTCACAACCCCGCACCATTCACACGCCCTTTGGCCACTTAGAGCTCAGGAGGGGAGAAACAGCATTAGAGGACTCAATAGAGATTTCCGAGCCTGACTGGTGGGCTCTCAGGGGGATGGCAGGGCAGGGTGAGCACAGGCCCCGTTGCCAAGGGGTGGCCACAGAGAATGCCAGCATGGGCATCACCGTGCCTGGCGGAAACATTCCACATTATGTGGGTAATACAGTGTGACACTCCACAAACAATGGCAAATCGAGTGTCCCAGCAGGTAACAGGGTCTGGATAGGAGGCCATGACAGTGAAGCTCTGTCAAGAGCCCCTAATCCACCCAAGCCCTGCTCCCCCCCTTGATGCCTCTGAGAACTTCAGTTGTATCACTGAGTGGGAAACCTCTCCCAGCCACCCCCAACCCCCTTTCCCCATCTACTAGAGAATTCCAGGGCATAACTGAGAGGGGGGCAGTGGGATGGGGGCTGATCCTTCCATATACACAGGTTCCAGGACAATTTTGAATTACGCCCTGGATTCCCGTTCTGAAGATAGCATCCCAAATCCAGTTACTTTGGTTCATTCCCAAACTACGAACCCCAGAGCTCTGCCTAATGAAAAGCAGAGTTCATTCTCCCATTACTTTCCTTTTCAGAGCAGAAGAACCATTTACCTCACCGAAACCTCCTCTTGGAGGTTTGCTGCATTACTTATTGTCCTGTTCAAACCTTTGTTGAGAACAATCATTTAAATTATAAATGCCACTTTTCAACACTTATTTTAAAAACTAACCTCAAAGGGCAGAAGACTCTTCAAAACCAAGTCAGAAAGGCAGAATGATAGTCATTGTATTTTCTTTTTTCTGTTCTTTCTCTTTTAAAAGGGGTGCTTTTCCTGATTTATGGCTTAGGCTCTGGCTTAATGCAGCAGAGTCAAGTCAACTCAGCTAGTACTTTATGAAAATTAATGAAAGTACAAAACCAGACAAAAATAGAACACAAACAAGAGCAAGCCCACGTGTGCCCACATGTACATACACATTTAATGCTGAGATGTAAATGATTGATCCAGTTATTTTCAGAAGACTGTTTATTGTAACCGTGAGTCTGTTTTGCACAGAACGCATTCACTGGGTCATCTTAACACTCCGCCAGCCACAATTGTAGAGGTTAGATATTTCCTGTGTCATTTCGGAGAAATCAGCTAAGTAACTTTCTCATGTTTTGCTACATTGTCCCATATACTAACCTTGGTGCTCTGTTCTAATAATGTCTTTGCTAGTTAAGAGCTTCAATTGGCCCAGGAAAATAATTACTTTCATGTCTGAAATAAGCAAGACAATTGCTAAATTCTGTTCAATAGCAATGTCGACAAGGATCGCTTCAATGTAATGCTGGAATTAACCTAGGAGTTCTAGTGCTATATAGTTACAAATTGAATTACTTTAGCTTTTAATTGTTCATATCCCCATATTTTTGTTATATCATGGAATGGTTTTGATCATTGAATGTAAGTAAATAAATTGGGTCTTTCCACCCTTTCTTTTGCAGCCACACGAGAATCAGCTTTTGTGCATGCCATTGCCTCTGCAGGGGTGGCATTTGCTGTCACACGCTCATGTGCTGAAGGTACTTCCACTATTTGTGGCTGTGACTCACACCATAAGGGACCACCTGGTGAAGGATGGAAATGGGGAGGCTGCAGTGAAGATGCTGACTTTGGGGTACTTGTCTCACGAGAGTTTGCAGATGCCCGAGAAAATCGTCCAGATGCTCGCTCTGCCATGAACAGGCACAACAATGAAGCTGGAAGAACAGTGAGTGGCTCCTCTCTTTATAGTCTTCTGAAAAAGAATGGGCAACAAATCTCTTGTTTCACTGCTTGGAGATTCACTGCTGGAAAGTTGGCCATCTCAAGAGCTCAAATCTCAGCAGCCCTCTGGTCCAGACTAAAGCATTGTTGATTGCTTCATTCAATTGACAGATAGAAACTTCTCCCTCTTTTCTCCTTATCAGCTGTAGCCACTCAAGGTCTGCCATTCAACCAACTTCTTCCCCTTGTCACCATGGCTCTTGACCCATCAAGAAACAGGAAAAACATATAATACCCCTGCCCTGAGGGCCACTGTATGCCCATAGTGCTTTCTAAGAAGTAGCATTATCTGGAGATTAGGAAGAAGGTAGCTAGATGGGTATTTGATGGCTCAGGCAAGGGGACCAGCTAGTTAAAGAGATCAATTACATTTTGGCTTATCCAAATTCCTGAGGCATTTTCTTAAACTATCATGATAAGAGAATAATGGTCTGCATTTCCAGACAGGTTATAGTGACTACAATTTCCATTATCTCTTGTCAACACAGATATGCTGTCGGATAAGCATTTCACTGCATATTGTACCATGTATGATTGTGCATGTGACAAATAAAATTTGAATTTGGATGATTATTTGAATTTTAACATTTCTAGACAGCATGAAGTTGGAGAATGATGCATTTTTTATTATGTTCTTAAATCCATGCTATCCCAATTCATTATAAATTCTTTAAAACAACATAGTTCTGTTTAAGAAGAAATTATTTGGAAGTGCAATACCCTAACAGTTTGATTAATAGTCATTGGTCAAATTAAAGTTATTTCTCTAGAAGAGTGGACAGATGTGTTTGTCTTTTTATTAGCAGGTCAAAATGCTATGAGGACAAAATTGTTCTAATGAAAATTGTATAGAAGAAATCCTAAAAGCTTGACTTCTTTTTTTCTTTTGCACAGACTATCTTGGATCACATGCATTTAAAATGCAAATGCCATGGCTTGTCTGGCAGCTGTGAAGTTAAAACATGCTGGTGGGCCCAGCCAGACTTCCGGGCCATTGGTGACTACTTGAAGGACAAGTATGACAGTGCTTCAGAGATGGTGGTAGAGAAGCATCGGGAATCCCGTGGTTGGGTGGAGACACTGCGTGCCAAGTATGCTCTCTTTAAGCCACCAACAGAGTGTGACTTAGTCTATTATGAGAATTCACCCAATTTCTGTGAACCCAACCCTGAGACAGGGTCATTTGGT
The DNA here is from genome assembly GCA_017656035.1 of Myanophis thanlyinensis. Classification (NCBI taxonomy): domain Eukaryota; kingdom Metazoa; phylum Chordata; class Lepidosauria; order Squamata; family Homalopsidae; genus Myanophis; species Myanophis thanlyinensis. Next base: position 24,130 of record JAEANM010001032.1, read on the forward strand.
ACAAGGGACAGGATGTGCAATGTGACCTCACATGGGATTGATGGGTGTGATTTGCTCTGCTGTGGCCGTGGCCATAACACTAGGACAGAAAAAAGGAAAGAGAAATGCCATTGCATCTTCCACTGGTGCTGTTATGTCAGCTGCCAGGAATGCATTCGTGTTTATGATGTTCATACCTGCAAATAAAAAAGGTATGTGTGGGGTAAAGGACTACCTAGGGCAAAATAGATATTTTGTTATTTTCGCAATAGTAGCTAAAGAGTATGAGAAGGAAAGTCTCCAGTTTGAAGTTTACCTCCATCCTATGCAATAGCAGGCAGTGTGGACATGCCTTACACATGAAACAATTTTTAAAGACTCCTGTGCTATCATTATATGAAATGCTCAGGAAATACAAAATGTTCTGCAAGAGCACTCATTATTAAATAAAATCTTGCATGAATTTTAAGGCAATGAATTTAGAAGTTTCCCTAAGGCTTTAGAAGACTTCCTTCCCAATTTTGTTGGAATTAGCTACTATTTCTTATACACAAATATGCAAAGTGGTGCCCCAAATGTGATCTTCCTAGGATCTTCCTGCTCAGCAGAAGACAGAGGACATTGGAACATGGGCATGTCACTATCCAAATAACTGTTAAGAACAGAGAATAGCATCCAAGAGGGAAGCAAACAAGACATAAGAGGCTAAATCATATGGGGAGAACAAATAAGGTGGTGTGTGAAATAGAGAAGGAAATAATTATGTGAGGACTGAAAAAGAATTATTTAAGAAAACACATTTCAGATATAAATACTTCTTAATTAGCTTGACAATAATACAGACACAACAGTTTTTTCAAACTTTATCACCTTTCAGATGTGCTTGCTCATAAACTCCATAATTTCAATCCAGGATTTGTGCAGTTTGGACCTCACCAGTGTTGGGCGAAATTGAATTATGAGAAAAGGGACAACACAGAATGCTGTTCTTCTACATCAGGGGTGTCAAACTCAATTTTATTCAGGGCCGCATCATGGTTGTGTTTGACCTTGCGGCGCTGGAGTGGGTGTGGCCAGGGTTGGTGGTGCCAGATTGATGTTACTCATATCAAGGGCGCCTGTGGCGGCCTAAGCGCTCTGCCAGTGAAAACAGGCTCCCAAGCTCCGTTTTTGGCTGTGACAGCCTCCTGCAACCCTCTGCCAGCAAAAACAGAGCTTGGGAGTGCAGCCCGTGGCCCTCGCAAGCTCTGTTTTCAGCTGTGATGGCCTCCTGCAATCCTCTGCCAATGAAAATGGAACCCAGGAGGGCCACATGCAGCCCTCCTGAGCTCTGTGTTTGTTGGCAGAGACATTGTGGACCAGTCCTTTGCTGTTTCCAAGGTGGTCCCGTGAGCCAGATCTAAGCAGCCCATGGGTCGGATCCAGCCCCTGGGCCTTGAGTTTGACACCCCTGTTCTACATGGCAGAATTATCAAAATTGGGGTCCTATTACTATTCAATTTCTAGACTTTTGGAGGAAACCTAAATGGCAAATTGACTTTAACCATTTCTTTCATGACTTCAATTAGAAGGGTGGAGACTTATTAAATGTGTAAAGTCATAAATCAAACTCTGAAGAATTTGAATACCTGCCCAATATTTTTGCTACTTAGCTTGTCATAATAAGTATGTTAACATAAAATGTTTGATTTTGAACTATGGACCAATAATGTGTGAAATGTCTGGTCCCTGACACTCATGCTGCGTGAAACATCCAAAGTGTGAAATGCTCTTAACACAATAGGTCACAATTGGATTGAATGCGAAGTTGTTAAAAAAAACAAGTATGAGTGTCAATGAGATAGTTCAACTATAAATGTATAAAGTCAATAGAGTAATCTGTTCTTCCCAAAGTGAATCCTATTTCTATCTCACTTTGTGAAGGCTACTAACTTAAAGAAAACTGAACCCATTCAGAGATAAGAGAAGCATAATTTAGATTAGGAAAGAACTAGAAAAGTTCATGTCACAACAAAATATTGTGATCATTCATACTATTCGCTTATTAATTTTCTGTAGAAATAGCTTTATGGTATAGCTGGAGGATAGAAAGTGAGAGACTGCCTGGAAACATTATAGTTAAAGTTCCTGACTCTGGACAATGGACAAGAGAAAAAGATAGCATACCCAGCTTCCTTCTCAACTAAGGCAGGCAATAATGAAATAAACTCCTTCTTGAAAACAATTCAAGTAGACTTCTTCAGATAGCCTACTTAGCAACGTCTGCATTTCTTCTTGAACAGGTTGCATTATGGCGGCTGACAATGAGCTCTGAAGTTCCTGAGGTAATGTTCCCAATATTTAAAGGTTATTTGTTTTGCACATATTTGTTAAAAATCCCTAAGAAAGGAGTCAAGGTGTTGCAATTGTGACAGACACTCATTGTAACTATTCATGGTAGTAAATGATGTTCAAAATGCCGAGGAGTAAGAGTCAGGCTCAAAAAATGTGAAAGGAAGAAACTCAAATGATAGCAGGCAGTTCTTCCTAAACACTTCATCAAGTGCAGTTATTTTATGAATAATTTAATGTGAATCTTCCCTCCATTTCCAAATACATACCCTGCTCTATAATCATGGTGTTTTTTTTTAAATTTGCAACATAGCTTGGATTTTGGAGTCGAAATGTTTGAGTGATAGCATTTCATTTTTTCAACTGACCAAACTTTTGCTTAGTACAACTTTTAGTCCTTTAACCAATAATGATCCATTTTACCGAAACACACATCATGTTTAACATACACAAATAGTATATATGCATACCCACATACTTTTAGACATTAGAGTCCCCAAATACATAGATAGAGACTAGCGGAAGGGAAAGTGAGACTCTGAAATACTCCAGCTCCTTCTTCAAAGTATAAATTTCTATCTAAACCTGCTTGAAAATGCTGAGTTAGATTGAACTAATAGAAGAAAGAGTTAAGATTGGCAACTAATTCATGGGGGTGTGTTCTTTTTGTTCTGTTTTAACCAACAAAGGTCATTCTTGCTTCTCCCTCCAATGATTCAAGTAAGCAATTCTCTCTTCTCATTCAAGCACCAAGTATTTGTCTCCAGACATAAAAAGGTCTTGGTTCCTGGAGAACAATAAACATACTCAATGTGGATACTTCTTCCCCTTTTACCTTTATTTACAGACCTTCATGTTTCTGGATACATAGAGGATATTATTAATTACTTTCTTTTGAGATATTCTAATTCTTTTATATAAACGCAATGAGACTTTTAAATTAGTTACAGTATCTGCCCCTCCTATCAATACTCCTCTTTTCCCACTGAATAGATTTAAGTGCTGCTGCTGACTTCAGGACATGTTTTTCTTTCTTCAGGTCTCCCTGAAATTTTAATAATTTAAAGTTTTCTATTATTCTGATCTTTCTCACACATGTAATTTTGCTTCTGGCTCCTTCCAAAATATTGCAGTGGTACAACCCAATCTAAAGTTGAATTCAACTGAAAATTGAAATTGATTTGAATTCAATTGAAAAAAACTGAGAATGATTGTTGTTAATAGAGCAGATTTTATACTTATGCTCCAAAATATTTGACATATGTAATTAGCATCTGCTTCATATAACAGTTTCTTTTTTTCTAGTCCAACCTAATATAGATTCTTACTTCATTGGAATTTGCTATTTACACTTTGTGCATAATGCTGTTTTTTTTTAAACCTTCTCAAAATGTCTATCTTTGTATCCCAGATATGTCAGAATTTAATTCTAAATGAAAAATTTGTAATGGATTAATACTGAACTTTTTTTCCCTTCATTTTTTTGAAATAGCACACATTGTGGGTAAAGATGGTCTAAGGGCTGTCAAACTCACAGCCTGTGGGCCAGATGCGTCATGTGCTGGCCCCGCCCCTGCCCAGTTTAGTGAAGGGGGAAAATGTCCTGATACATCACGTGAGGTCACCATGACGACGTGAGTTTGACATCCGTGGTCCAACTTTATGTGGCGCTATGTCATGCTGACAAATTCACTCAACTGGCTTTATCTGCCAAATCATTCTCTATAGTGTGATTGAATGCTCTGTTATCTATACCATCTGGTTTAACCAATCAACATCAGCCAAAAGAAAGATAATGGATATCTACAATCTTATCATCTACTTAATTAAAATTTAAAATTTTCCATTTTTCCACTGTTAGCATGAATTACTGTACATCTATCATAGAGAATCTTTCTGTCCAATTTGATCCTTACTTACAAAAAAACCCAGTAAATAAAAAAACATTTGCTTCTAATAATCCCACTATAACTATATCAGTAAAAATAAGTCAATAGTAACCAACATTCATATTAATAACAAAATTCAAACCCTGATAAGAGGAACTAATATTAGTCATTTTTGACATCACCGAGCATAGTGAGCATAGTTAAAACATTCTATCATCAAATGGAAATATATTCCACTAGAAAAGCAGGACCAAGCTTATGATCAAATCAGCCTGCTTTTAGAATAACTTAAAATGTACCCTTTGAGAAGGAAGAAATATTAGGTATGTTTTCCCCCTTGAGTTGTTTTTAAAAATTGGTGGGCTATAAATAAAAATTAAATAGGGAAATAATTTGTCACTGCTCTTTTTTTTCAGAATTTTTTTTAACCTTTCAAATTTAACTTCCAGCAGTAGTATTTTCTGGTAATTCCTGTCCAAATACTAATCAGATCCAATTCTGCTTACTTTTTTTATTTTTTTTTTGAGATCAGCCAAATTCAGCGAATTGCATCATCTAATTTCAATGGGTCTAAGAAAGCACTAATTCTAAGTATTTGTAGAAGGAATTGAGTAGGAATATTCATTCCAATAAAGAAACATTGAAAATTGGCTTGAAAATGTACTTGCTACATTTCAAGGGAAATATTTTCCATTTTTGCCACATTTAGAATGTATGCTTGCTATCACATTGAAAACTGACTTTAAAAAAAAAAGGAAGTTACTTCAAAAAGTATATATTCGTTATTAGACTACAATGGCTTTGCTATTTTTTTCTTGCTGTAGATATTCTAGAATTAAAAGAGGGTATATAATTATAAGAAAGAAAGCCTCACAGTCTAGTCTACCTGCTTCTTTGCCCTCAACCAACTACCTTCTTCATTAAACAGAAGAGATTTCCTTTAAAGGAGTTGGACAACTCCCAGAATCTTTAAACAGCTCAACTTAATAGATCAGAGATGATAAGAGCTATCAAACACATCTTGGAGAAAACCAGGGGACAAAGCAGCTGTAGAGGGTGTTCTCCTTTTTTTTAGTTGTATTCTGAAAATGCTGTTTTTATAATTATTTATTATACAATGTATATACCTTTGAATTAACTAAGATTATATATTATATAAATATATATAGCTATATTTGAAGAAAAGTATATTTCATTTTTCCTTGGTTCTCATGTCAATAAAGGTACAAAGGCACTTAAAACAATCTTTTTAATGTTTTCATACTGTTCCTGTGGAAGGTGTGGATGTAATCAACTATTATGTAAAGGAGACGTTGCTGCCTATGATTTCTAAAAACAGTAGCATACTATAATTTTTCTGGGTTATAAAAAGATCTGAGAAAATTCAGTTGGAATCCACAAAGTACAGCAGAAGAAAATCACATATTTTTTTTGCAAATTAAATGTATAACTGCCTTTCCATTCTTTTTAATGGTAAGAATTTCAGCAAGTACATGTAGTAAAAATATTTGGACTTCAGGACTGGCACAAATTTTAGATAGGAATTTCATGTTTTCTCTTCGATAACCCTAACCCCTAACTTTTGTATCTCAGTAAACTTAGCCCTGAAAACATACCTACTCAGCCCAGTGAGGCCTAGTCAATTTTGGCCAGACATTAAACTTTGTAAAAAAAATTGTTCTCTCCCAACTCTATCACAGGTTAAATGTATCCTTTAATATGTAATAGTCAGTGATTGCTGGAGAAACTTTGTTCCTTTGAAATGAGCATTTTTTTGCAGACCTTTTAGGAGAACTCATCCCGTCATTTCAACTCAGAAACCATCAATACATTTTAAACATCTGTGCCTTTTTATTGCATCCTGCATTTTAACATACAATCAATCTTTATATA
>JAEANM010001033.1:0-30218 GCA_017656035.1 Myanophis thanlyinensis
CAAAACAAAAAAAAAACACAAAACACACAAAAATTAAAAAGGTTGTTCTTGCAGGTATTTGCAGATTGGAAAACGAAAAAGGTTAAACTAACATTAATAGAGCAATGATTTTGCGAATGGGGTATAGTGTATGGAATCATAAGATCATGTGGAGAATATGAGGAATATGTATGATCCTGCTCATGAATAATGAAAAAATGTAATGGGTTCTTTTTAAAAAGACAGTTATTATGGCTCCACCATTCTGCAAGCTGTTCTTCCATAGAGATACAGTATTTCCAAAAAATAGTAAGAAATTAGAATATAGCTATGCACAACACTGGAAATGTCTTCCTGGCTCTCTTAGTGTACATAAAAACATTTTTGAAACTAGTATTTATTAATACATATTTCAAAATTTAAATATATCTATTTGCCTTTTCTATTACAGTAGTTGTTTTTTACTTCCTGAATTGTTGACTCCTCATAGAAAGTTTTTTGCAAAATAATTAGGAAATGAGAAGTATAAAGAAGGAAACTTTCACTAATTCTTTGGCTAATTCTGATTAATTTTTGTTTATTTACAAACAAGTATCAACCTGATAAAAGCACAGGAAGAAACCAAAATATTGTCTTTTTAAATACATTGCATATGCATGAGTGATATGATAATTTTGTTTTGGTGGAAGTGAAAAAAAAACCAGCTAACCTTCCTCATTCTTATCGGGTCTTCCTCTTTTTCTGCACGCTGCTGTTTTATGATAGTTTTAAAAAAAAGACAAAAAAATGGGTTCATTTATTTGGATTTGTTTTAGCTTTTTCCCCCCTTTTTCTTTTTAAAGAAAGCAAAGCAACCTAACCAGACAAACCTGATTTTGGTCGCCATTTGTGCTGGGCATTGACATTTTGATATGCGTTTTCCCCACCTACGTTAAAAAATAAAGTGGCAAAAACATTTTTTGTTAGTAGAGTTTGGAGATAGCATTGCTTCAAAAACTACCATTTGTTTTTGAAGCATTGTGTAAACATGCATTAATTAACATGCACTCTTATGAAGACATAAACACCATTCTTCATAATGACGGTTTGTTAGTCCCATATAGTTGATGTTATTTTATTCAGCATTTGAATTCTTCAAAGCAATTTTCTTGTAAGTATAAATATGTAAAGAGGCTTAAAATACGTTATACAGCTGTCCACTTCAAAGGGTCTCTTCCAACTTTTCTCTTCTTGTTATTTCTGGCTGTGATGAGCTTCTACAAATCACAAGGACCATGAGAAAATATCTAAATATCTGGTATTTAACCTTATTCTTGTTGCAACGAATGTTCTACTGAATTGGAGTGAGCACTAATTCAGGAAACAGATTAGATTGCAATCCATTCCTTACAGAGAAATTTGCTTGAGAGGGACTTGTGCTGGTTTGACCAATGTGAAAGTCTGACAGAGAACAAGTAGCAGGTGTGGAACAAGGGACCAAGAACATCAACTGAATGAGAAACTAGGGATCAGAGCAGAAGCAGCCAACAAGGCACTAGTCAGAAAAAGAAATCCAAAAAACTTAGCGCATAAGATGAACAAAGGCAATACATTTGAGCTATAGGGGAAGAGAGTTTTAAACCAAACTGTTTATATGAAGTGTCTAATAAAAGTGGGGAAAAGATGAAGGAAAAAGGTCCCAGCAGAGGAATTCTATTAATTCTGGGTTTCTTTGTTCTTACACATATGGCCTTGGCAATCAATCCTCACAGAGTAAGGACTGATTGATTATCAAGCATATCAATATGTAGAGAAAAAGGCTTAGCCAGACATTTTTGTTACATGTTTCTTAAAGATGCTTGCAAGTTCTATATTTGAATTGGGTGAATTAACAATTATGCAGCTATTAAATATAGGAGACAAGGCACACTTTTTTTCATTTTTAAACAGTCCAAGGTTTTAAACCAACATTAAAATGTTAAAATATTGCTCAATACTGATAATAAGCAATGGCATACTATATTTCAACTGTCAACTTTAATACAATATTATAATATTAGCTGAACTGAACTATACCCATTCATTGTCAGTAAATCCCGCTGAAACCAATCAGGTTCATTTTAAAATATAAGAATATGGGATTTAACTGCACTAAAACCAAGAATAAGTTTATTTAACCAAAATTAAATTTTAATATATTATTTTAGACATTTTCATGCTGAAGTCTCAATTATGAATAGGTTTTTCTATTTTTCTTTCTCTATTGAAGTCTGAGGAATATAATTTGAGAAAGAGAAAACCATAGGCATTTATACCAATTACTGTAATTTATATGTAAGGAATTTCAGGGCACAATGAAAAAGCAATCAAAAGTAAGAATTAAGATACAGAGCAAGATAATAAAACATTACTAGCACAATAACAATGTATATAATGAACTCTTTAGATCTCAGTTTAAAGATTACATAACTTTCAGATTTTCTTTTGAAGAGACATTCAAGTAAGTCCTTTATAAAGGACTGTTATTGAAAGTTAAATGCATATATGGAAAATGTCTTCTAGCACAGCATCAGAACTTAAACACTTATTCCCTCCTATTGATTCCTATTACTGACATACTGCATGATGAAGAAATCTATCTTAAATAATCATTATCAGTAGCTCCACTCCAAACTTAGAATTCACTTGCATCAATGACAAGAATTAACTAACTGCAGCTGAACCATGCTTTTGAAGGAGTATGTATAAGACCTGTATTGACTTTTTAAACATTTGGATTCTTTTTGAGTTGGCATCCATAATAAAACAAACAAACAAACCAATAAACAAACAAACATTATTAGGACAAAGTCTCTCTCTCTGTAATAAAATATAGAGACAAAATTCAATCCACTGAATAACTAAAAGCAACTCTGAAAACATAGAAAGAGAGAATTTATAAGCACCTATTTTTGCATAATATATTTCATTCATCATTGATGATTAAATACAAGAGATGTTCAAGCAATCCAATTTGCCACTTATACTGTCAGATAGACTTGCTCAGAATTCCTTCAAATTCCAGGAAGAGCAGTGAATGAGTTTAGAAGCTTGGTAAGAAAATTAAAATGTAAGATGAATATAGTTTCAAAGAAGAGCCAAAAGGTAGTCTCTAATTGCAGCTAGAGATGATGGGTAACTATGTGTGAAACAAAGAAATGACTACAAGTTAGTATGATGTTTAAGATCTCAAAATGAAAAAAAAAAAAAATTGAAAAGTAAAGTTTAGAAAGTACACTGATCAACACAATCAGAATTATTTAGTTATAAAGAAACCCTGAAGAATGTTTGGCTTGAAATTTTCTTAGGTTTTAAAAGCAGTGCTTGGAAATCAATGTCATTTGCCCTCTCACTTTTAGTCTGAGGACAAAACCAGATTAAGTGGTAAATACTTTTACAGGCTGGCTATGCAAGTGATTTAACTCTGAGTGGGATCAATCTCTTATCTTATTCCAAAACAAACAAAACCATCTTACCAATAATGATAAAAATGGTGGACCATCATACCTGAAATCCTTCAGCTGGTTCTGATTTGGTTTTATCTTGCAATGTTCCTTCAAGTTTTACTTCTTTTTTTACTGTTTCCTTTTCAGTTTTAAGAACTGCTGGTTCTTTGCTGACAGATGCAGTTGGTACAGTTGACTCAGTAACATGGCTCTGAGCAATAGCTGGTGCAGATGTAGGCCGTGGGCTTCTATCAGGTGTAACCACTGCTACTGCTAAGCAGAAATAGATACATCTTCAGTTATAGTACAGAACAGAATCAAGAAGAAAGCCACAACACTGCAAAATAAAGATATGCGAAGCGATTGGCATGTCTACAGCAGAATTTATATAAGGCATGTCTACAGCAGAATTTTAATAATGCATGAAGAAAAATTAACATTTAATACTACCCAGAGCCACACATTTAATGTTAGTGAACAATACATTATGTAAAAAGCTTTTTATTTCAAGAGTCACTGTACAAAGTAGGTAACAGGTGCAAATTATTATTGCAGGCAATATATCATAACCTAATTACTGCTGTTAATCACAGCAATAAATGCAAGACAAGACCACTTGAGTTACTGACAGACATAGAATCCTTATTATAAAGATTAAACTAAATAAATTAGTATTTTTGTTTCAAAGGATGGCCCAATCACAATGTTGGCTTTTTTAAAACCAGTTTTCAGTTATATCCTGTGTTGTGAGAATAGTATGAAAAAGCCCAGATTACATAACATGTCTTTTTCTCTCTTAAGTGGGACAGTGAAACACACTGTAAATTACATCATCTCTCAGTCAAATTCAAACTGGGTCCTAAGAAAACTAAGGGAAGCAAAATAATGAGCAGCAATAGTACTTCATACTACATCTATATTAGTTTATTTCACATATTCATTACTATTCAAAATGTTATCCAAAAAATTATATTGCCTCAAGTTTAACATTTTCAAAATAAGTTTTAAAATGGAAGTACACATTTCATCAATCAAGTATACTGTACTTGATCAACCTCAAATGATATTACTCAAGCTAAAAATTTATATTTGATACTATGTCTTCCATATCTTGTTTTGCTTCTTTAATGCTGACCTGCCATTACTAAAGTTTCCCTAATTCCCAAATGTATATATAGATACTCCTCAACTTAGGACCACAATTGAGCCCAAAGTTTCTGTTGTTAAGCAATAACTGAGTTTTGCCCCTTTTTATGACCTTTCTTGCCACAGGTGTTAACTGAATCACAGTTAAGTTAGTAACATGGTTGTTAAGTGAAACTGGCTTCCCCATTGTCTTTGCTTTCCCATGACCCCAGGACACTACAGTACTCATAAATAGATGCCAATTACCAAACTTCCAAATTCTGAACATGAGACCACAGAGTTGCTGCAAACATTGTTAAGTGTGAAAAATGGTCAAAAATAACTTTTTCCGGTGCCATTGCAACTTTGAACAATAAAGGAAAACATTTGTAGCCCATGATTGACAGGAGGAGTCCTTGGTGCTCTCTCAGCTTGCTTGTTTTTTTGCAGATGTTTCATTACCCAAAGTAGGTAACATTATCAATGCTGATTTTACCTTATTTGAGTAATGAAACGTCTGCAAGAAAACAACCAAGCTCAGAAAGCACCAAGAATCCCTAATTTTGAATGTGAATTTCAAGTCTATCATATATTAAGCTTCTTAGTAGTTCTCTACCCATTATCGTACAATTTTCTGCCATACTACTGGTAAGTATTGTTATAATATATCAAGTGAATTATTAGATAAATCAGAAAGAATGAATATTAGTCACTAAGGAAACTATTATTAGTCACAAAATATAAGAAGTTGTTACTGCGATACCTGACTCTTCCTGAATTGTTTCAAGTAATATCGAGTTTGGCTCTAGATCCTGTACAACTGATTTTTCTTCTTTCTCCTCTTCTTTTATTGTACTTATGTCAAGAACATGTATAGCTACAAAAGTTATGAATGCATTTTAAAACTTCAAAGAATTAAAGAGAGAATTACTAGGAGCAAACTTGTGATAGAATTTTGTCTCTTCTTCCAAGCTCACTCAGCTGTGTCCAGCTATTTTTGCATGCAAATCCATGCACAGACACATTGCTCCGCATTTTTTTTTTCTATTGAAGCAGTCATTCTAGAAAAAAAATGTGACTGCCTCAAATGAAATGAGCTGGCAATCTGTCTTTAGATTAGAGCTAAATATAAACAATCTAATTATTGTACTTGTTTTCTCTATCCAACTTGATAAATGATTCACTAGTTCTACTGTGTACAAACGATAGAATGCAAATTTAATATCAGTGTTCTAACTACACATTACAATTTTGAAGGTTGCTACTTGTCGCCATTCGGTTATCTGAACACACAAGAAGAACAAGGGGCATGTGTTTATATATGTAGTATCCTGCTTTGCTTGTAAAAGGATAGTGTTCTCCCATTAAATTACTTCAGTATTATAAAATGAACCAAACCCCAAAATATCCTAAGTTTGAATATAACTTTAGGACTGCATAAATGTCATTTCCAGCATAGCAGTTACATACTACCCATACCGAAGAATACAGTTGGCCAGAGATATTAAAGAACTCTTTTGCAAAGTAACTTTTTTATTTTACAATAATGAATATGTAAAGTGGTTTTCCTTCAGTCATCTGACACCTTAGAAGCAAACTATTTTGTCAAGCAATTGAGATTTGTGGCTTTATTGTTGATAATCCAAGTATTAATATACTGGAGGGGCTTTGTGTTCCAATTATTGAAGAATTAATTTTATTCCTTTATGATTTCCTGGGAGGAAAAACATACTCCAGAACATGTGAAGCATTTCAGGTAAGATGTCTCAGCTCACAAAAGGATAGAAAAAGCACTGCAGAGACAGGGACAGAGAGAGAATCAGTGCTACCCACAGCGATACCTGGCTTCTCCTGAAATTGTTCCACAGGTTCTGATTCCGGAACCCCAACCAACACCACATCCTCCTGCTTCTCCTCCTCTACGAGTTTGAACTGAATTTTTTGAGAGCCACGTTTAGCTGAAGAAATTGTGCACATGTTAAGAATAAAACACTGTATATAGAAAAGAAGTTGCTAAATTTCAGTATGGCTACAACTGCTCTGTTGATTTCTTCAATTTTATATTCAACTGCCTTCAGTTAAACTTATCTCCAAATTTGAAATGGTTCTTAAAATTCACAATTGTTAGCTATATTAGAAGAAGCATTCTTAAATGTTTAAGGAAGATTTAAAAGCTACTTTCACGAACATTTTAAAATTGTTTGTCTTCACGTTATGTCACCAACATGGAAATCTTTTCCTGAGGCATTCATATTACATAACAGAAGTAACAATGAGTCACACAGGAGATCATAGCTCTTTCCTCATGACCCACAGAACATGGCAAAATAACAGAGTTGTGGTAACCAGGGTATGGTAAGAATCAAGTGTCAGTTTTCAGTTTCACATTTTTTTCAAAACCTCCCATGTGAATCCGATACCATTTTTTAAATAAATCAATTATTACAGATGTAGGACAAATATTACTGAAATCCAATTCGGGAGAATCTGTAAAGAATCAACTTAAGATTAGAATTTACAGTAAAGGGGAGAATAGGGTACTCACCACCATCAAGGCTTCTAGAAGCACGTTTACTTGCTGTTCGTTCAAACTGTGGTGCAGGCCTATCTATCAGGGCACTAGCTTGCCTGGTCTGAGCTTGTGTCCGGCCACTGTAGCGAAATTTAGAACCCAGCACCAAGAATCTGCTCTTGGGCAGCGCTTCAGTTGATGTTAATCTGAAAGATACACACATGTTCTAATGTTATTAATTTAAAACCCAGGGATATGATTCCAACTCAGATAAATGACTGCCACTCAATAGTGAGCATTATGTATCCTTATTTTATTGACTTATAAGTGCCATTCACATCCATCAGCAGGAACCCCAAGGCTGTGAAGCTATGTGATCACTCCACTTTTTAAAGGTAAATATAGATCTGAATGAGATTTTCTTCCTTCGGGCAGCATGTGTGATTGTTGCATTTTTTTCTAAAATTTCTGTTTTCTAAGTTGTGAAAAATATTTACAGATTTGGCTTCACTGACTTAGTAAGAGAATTTCTCATTAAATTTCCCATGTGTAAGATTGCATAGGACTACAGCTTTCCCTTATAAAATAAGCACAATTTATATTAAATTCTGTAATTGTGGGCTTTGGGCAAGACAGTTTAAAGCACCCCCCCTTTCCATTTTTCTATGCTTAGCTGAAAGGAGGGGAGAAAGTATTTGATAGAAGAACTAAGAATCTCAAGAGAACAGATTAGGTTTGTACAGGATACTTGGTCTGATAGAGAAACTTTGGAAATAGGGGCTACCTCCAGACTTGTATATTCTGAAGTATTGGAACATTATATACAATAAATTAGCTAATTTTTGTTATGAGAGAATCTGACTGTTTACATTTAACTATTCATTTATGAATATAGACAACGCTTGGACAATTTTATGCTAGTCAAAGCTTTTTACCTGCTGCCAATGTACTGGCCTCTGCACCTGTTATTTTCTACTACTGTATCAGCAATAAAGAACAAGCCTCCCAATCATCCCAGCATTTCTGTTTTTCTCCCCTTAGTAGCCAATGTCCTTGACTAGTTCCCATTTTTATGCCACCAACCATCATTCAATCCACTTCTGCCTGAAGACTGCTTTTTCTTCCATGTTGATAACAAAAGTTCAATTTTATTTTACAAATAGACAAAATAATTTGAAATACAGGTAATCTTTGATTAATTATATTAATACTTGACGAATCACATGACTGCATTTTTAGTAGTCCAGTTGTCATCATTAAGTGAGGACCGTACAGTTTGCTAGGTGAGGACTTCACATATCAGTGACTTGCAAGTTCCTGCTGGCTTCCCATTGACTTTGCTAGTCCTAAGCCGATGGGAAAAATCACAAATCATGATCACATGACAGCCGGAAACTGCAATGGCATAACTATGAGTTAGCCAAATACCCAGATCACAATCACATGACCCTAGGGGTGCTACAATGGCTATTAAGTAATGAGGATCAATTGTAACTGCTATTCGTTTAGTGCCATTGTAAGTTTGAATGGTCATTGAACAAATAGTCAATGAGGATTGGTTATGACAAAGACTAGCAATACCATTCTTACAATGGTGCTTGTTGTACATCCCTTGTGAGGAAAAAGAAGAGTCTTTGCTAATGATATTCACCTCCTTTCAGAGACAAATACTGGGAAATCAAAGCCACCTGCTACCATGAGCCATTGGCCAATTAGGACTAAGGAGATCTGAAGTATGAAACCACAATTGATCTCATCTAGCTCAAATCAGAAGTGGATTTAGTAGATGTACACATATTTCTTAATTACTGTGCAATAAAAAATACAAATGCAAACCTGAAAAATGTGTGATGTTCAACACAAACTTTCCACAATTTCTTAGCTGCTCGATAACTAGGAAGTTTGAATCCAATAGTACTTTCATATTGTTCTTGCTATGGAAAATAGTAAGTAAGTTTGATTGGCATAGAAGTTATGCACTGGATTAAATTATTCATTAAATTAAAAAAAATACCATTGAATTTTTAAAAAGAAATAACCATTGATCAAAGCCAGTGACTTTCATTTAATTAAACTATTATTGAAAAAGTTACCCAATTATCATCAACTAAAGAAAGCAAATTACAAAGGAAATGAAAAAAAAACCAATGGGGAAACAGGGGGAAAGCCCTTAAAATAAAATAAGGAAGAAAGAGACCAGTCATCCTTTCTTGGCTTACCTCACACTATGATTGTGGGGAAAATAGGAGGATGGAGCATGTTAGTAAAAGTATAGAAAATAAAGTAAAATCCTTAAATCATTTTTAAAAACTTTCAATTATGTGGCTACCTTAAAACTATAATGGCTTGATTGCATAATGTAGTTGTTATAGCAAATTGGACACTTCAATCTTACCATTTAGTAAATCAATTAACTTATGAAAAGTTGCTCCTTTCACTAGGATTGAAATAAGTACAAACTTAATTGAAATGATAAAAAACTTCCATTCTTAAAAAAACATTTTCCCAAAGCAGAAAAATGCAATATGATTTTACATTAAAATCATAGTATGACTTGGCCAAATGTCTATACAAGATGACATGTTTTTTAAATGCTGACAAGAAGTGCAGATTTACTGGTAAAATATGCTATTATCAATAGAAATATTTATATCAGAAACATATCTGAATCTAAAATGAATATTTACTTTTCAAAACTGATATAACTAATAGCAATATCCATGTCCATATTAGAGCAAGAACTCTGAATTCATCCTAAACGTGTTTATTTGATATAGACTGGTGTATGTCTAACATACATATTAGGTGCTTCTAATCAACAAAGCCACATTTCAAACCATCTGCACTACTCAACCCAGGCCCAAAGACAATTCCCCATACGAAGCCTCAAAGGAAGCAAGTCATAATCCACCAGGTTATGCATGATTGTGGATAAATTTTTGTTCAGCATTAAGTTATTTGAAAAACAGTTTATCCTTAATATTTCTCAAACATAAGAAGACAAATGAATTCAATTAGAACAAAATAAAAATGACTCCATAGCCTACCTCGCCAGGCCGGATCTTGATAAAAAAGCTGCTGCGCTTGTAAGAAATCTTCAGCACTTTGGGCCAAGGAAAACGGTTGATTCTCAATTTATCCTTATAGACAAGAAGACCACTGGAACAGACTCCTAGAGTGATGTCTACACCTTCCAAGTCCTATGAAAAAAAAATATAGCATTTAATACTCATATGTTCTTATTTCAACATTAAAAAAATTAAAGGATTCATATTGTTGGGGGCAATATATTAACTCTGTAAACCACTTAGAGAGAGCTATAAAGCACTGTGAAGTGGTTTAGAAGTCTAAGTGCTATTGCTAAAAACAATAAAAGATCATACAAACTAAAGTCAGAAAAAAGAGAAAGTGGAAGAGATAAAGTAAAGGATAAGAAAAAAATATTTAAGGAAGTGACTTTCAGTCTTCATTATAAGTATAAACATACTTGGTGATTCTTTACCACCACCCCCCTATAAGGTTACATACCCCTTGTCCATATGCAAAATCCCTAAATCATTAACATTTCAGTGGTGTCAACAAAAACTCCATAAGGATACCCATTTTATAGAAACATGTCTTGGTTTAACTTTGGTTGAACGAATAAACTTTTTACTCCATGCTTTGGCTTCTAACAATCTTTATCTTTAATTGATTCAAATGAATTATCTAACTATCTACTAAATCCATAGAGGCAGAAATCATTGCTGATATTTTAGCTGCTAGTTTGTGTGCCCACTCTTCAAATATCTCCTAGGGTATTTCTAGAGTCATACTATTTTCTTTTATTTTATCTCAGTTTTTTATTCTTTTTCCTTTTATGTCCAGAATCTTTAATCCCCTCTAGCCCAATTTCTAAAATCATAAAGTCTCACATTTGAGTTGTGACTTAAGTTAGGTTGCACAATTTAGTTTCAACAAAGGAGTTACTTTTTATAATTATATCCAAAACCTTATGGCCAAACTCCTAATAATCCAAATTTGTCTGGTTCCTTATTTCATTTATAACATTTTTGGATTAAAGTCTTATTTTGCTTTTGCTCTTTCAAATCCTTTAAATTCTTAAGCTCATAGTTAACTTTTTTATTCTGGAACGAAGATGAACTCAACAGGTGGCTTTGTAAACTTGCAGTTTTTAAGATCTCTAATACACTTAAAGACAAATAGGAGATTTTCAAATGATTAGAAAAGTGAGGTTAGCAAACTGTTAAAAGGCTGCACTGTAGTTGAGTGTATATTGCCTTTCCTTGTTTCCCAGTGCTCAATCCATAAGAAATGACTTTCCTGCAGTTTCCTCTCAAGCAGGCTATCTCTCATCATCCCCTTATCCAGAGGTTCCCCAATACCAGTCTATTCACCAATTCTTCAGTCATAGTCATGATGTCATCTCTTCTTGTTCAGAGATGTGCTACAGCACCATTCCTCATCAGAAGTCTTCTCAATATGAAAAATGCTTGACTCTATCCATGGCTTCTGCACTAGTTATTTTAACTTCTTGTATTTACTGTTCTCTTGACAAAATTCTGACCTGAGTAACATGCTCTCTTCAAATACAGTTTTCCAATACATGTTCCATAATTTTTTATTTTATTAGCCTTGATCCAACAAGATAAATATAATTTGAGACACAATTGTTTACATTCATTCAAGCATATTCCCTCCAAAATAAAAGCTCTCTCTCTTCACAACTGTCAAGTCGTTTTTCAGGGTTTTCACCAAGGGCAAAATCCCTCCCGAAAGTTCCCAAGATTTCACTGCTTGTACACGAATCATCTTAAAAAGAAAACAGCATTATGGAAAGAGCCAAATCTATTTCTTCTGGCGAAGCTCAGAATGTTTCCATCTAGTGGGAAACCACTCTTCTCTGATTTAGCTCTATGTTCTTTTTTTTAGAACACCCGAGAGCACAGACAGATGGGTGCTGGATTTAGTATGGTTAGATTATGCGCAGGATTTCAGAGTGTGTAAAAAAACAGATTTCTGCCCATCTCCCATACTCTGGGGCTACCTATTAAATAGTGCCATCTGGTGGATCCCAGGAAGCAAGCTTTCTCTGTTACAGCACCTGTTCTTTCGAATACCACAACCCCTAGATTCAGAAAACCCTAAGCTGTTTGTTGTTGTTGGTTTTACTTTCTTATTTTGCTCATTGTGTTTGTATGATTAATCCTATGTTTACCAACCAGATGTGATATATAAGTAACCAATTGCATGTGATATGTAACTAAAACATATAAAAAATGGAAATATTATAAAATATATTATTTTACCTTGGCTTGATGAAGATCAACTCCGTACATCGACAACTTTTTAGCATTCTCAAGAAACTCCATATCAGCCTGAGCTGGACTCATAGATCTATAAACAAATAGGTTCCAAAATGGCATTTTAGCAGCACTTAGAATGTGTCCTGGATCCATTGAATCATGAAAATTTAATTAAACTTGTTCACAATTAATTGAGTTCATCCAACATACTAAGTTTATTTTAATTTTTAATTTTAATGAATAATTTACTTTAACTTCTAGAATAATTGTAGAGGTAGTTATAACTCAGGTTATAATCTGAGTAAAATAAATAATAAATTATCACTGTATCCATGTTTTAAAGATATTCATATTTACACAAACACACACATTACTTTGATTAGTTATACAACACTTGATCAATGACAGGTTAAATACTCACTTGTATGTTTTATGTAATTCTGTGATCTTGTCTTCTAGTTCTTTTGTCTGGTTTGGGGCCAGTTTAAATTCACTGACATAATCTGCACCATGTAGATCTGTATCATAGTCTCCTAACTCAGATTGGATTGTGTAGGAACCCAGCAAAGCTAACGTAGCAAAGGAGCAAGGAAGCCGCCCATTAATAATATCTTTTCTTAGCTGGAGACACAAATAATACCTGCAAAATACAAACATCACATCAAGGAGTTCAAAGATTCAATTGCATCAACACCCAGCAATGACTAGAACTATAAAAGCACCTCTTCACTTGCAAATGTCTAACTAAAAAAATCCACCATATGGATTGAAAAGTATTTCAGTTTTAAAGAAAGCTTCCTAAAACCAAGTATTACTTGTTTTTGGCATAAAGATAAAATTGCTCACTTTATACCTTATGAAACAAGCACAAGATCAGCATTATGTAGCAGAATATTATTTTCTTCTTTGTTATTTGCAGATGATGAATTGTCAGAATACAAAAATAAATATAATTCTCTCAAGAAAAAAAGCAGGACAAATAAGGCATGTATAATAAAGGCAAGTTCACCATTAAACCAACATTGTATCTGTCTTCCAAACATTGATGAACTCATTAAACTATTCCCCTATAATTGTGTCCTGATTATATCTTTTCCTCTAGATTGAGGAGACCAGTAAAGACTTCTTTATATATTTTATTTATATAAGTAAAAACCAAGTATTTTAATTTTATGTTTGTTATTTTTCATAGAAGCAAACCTTTGAAATGCATTTTCTATTAGTTTAAGACAGTGTTATTTGACCTTAGAAACTTTAAGATGTGTGGACTTCAATCCCTAGAATACGCTGGTCAGCATGCTGGTTAGGGAAGAACCACAAAGACCACAAATCTTTAAAGTTGTCAAGGTTAAGAAATAATGATTTAAGGATTATCACAAACCGTGTTATATCTTCTGTTAATTGTGCTGGGTCTGGAGGATAAAACTTGACATTGAAAGTGAAAATCCATGGACCTCCTGAAATTAAGAGAGATTTTTGGTTAATTTGTAATAGTCGGCAAATTGTTAAATTATCATTTTTATCATCAATTGACTTACAGGCTAACAGACACTGAAAGAGATCTGGAAAGACAGAATTGATTTTCACCAGTTTTGTTATAATTCAATCAGAAGAGATAGAAGCAAAATTTCTCCATTGTATTATAGACCAAAAATAAATTACAACAAAATAACAAACCTAGAATCATATCTTAATCCTATTCCTACCAGCTGTAATATCACAATAACTGTAGTTTCAATTCCTAAAAGTTAAAACAAAATCAGCTTCAAGGAGTCAACCAAATGTATATCATCAGCTTGTAACCATAGATTCCAATCTTTCGTAAGGAAAATAAAGACCAATCCAAACTGGAGGGGTCACCATTCCCAGAACTAGTATGACAAATTCTACATTGCTGTTAAAACTGTACTTTTTTTTTTCCTTTTACGGTTTCTAATTCTTTTATTGGGAATAGAGATGGGGCAATTAAATGGAGCTGAGTGTTTACTAGTCAGTTGTCCTTCCTGACGCTTATGCAGTGTTTGCAGCAGATATTTTCTCTTTGCACTCTGATAGAGAAACATCTTTTGCTGCCAAGGGTTGATCTCTCAAACTTCCAAATGGGAGGTGAACATCTTCACCTCTAGGCCACCATGCCGCTCAGGATGCTAAAACTGCTCAGAAAAGAAGGGAAAAATCCTTGGTCAGAAGAAAAAAAATAATTACAGCTAATCAAAGCTGCAAAGTCAAAGATCACTGGTATATTATTGCTCCTATAACGATGCCACACAAAGCACTGTATTCCCGTCAATACCTAATAAGTCATTTGCAAGTCTTGTATTATGATTCTCATGCCAACACCTACAATGATGGATGTGCCCTCTATCCCAGTGGCACCCAGTAATATGCAAGGAACTAAAAAATATTATTAATCAACTTCAGTGTGGTAAAACTCCAGGTTGTAATTGTAGTCTTTCCAAGTTAATTAAATATAGCACTGATGAGCACCAGTACTGGCCTCTCTCTTTTCATATATTAACTGCACAGCTAAGATCCCAGAGAACTGAGGGTAGCAATAATTATTTTCTTATGTAAAAAGCGTGACAAAAATGACTCATCTAATTATAGGTTAATTAACCTACTGACTATCAATACCAAATTATATGCTAGGTATCTATACACCAGAGTATACATCTGGATAGTAAATGAGGAAATAATTGATCCCAAGCAAATAGGATGCCAAACAGGACTGTCTATTACAGATCACTGCTATAAATACTAGCTAATAAATCCAAGCTTATAAATTCAAAAATTATGATAAATCCAAACTTTTAGTTTCCTTCAATAAAATGCAATGGTATAAAGCTGGCACAGCAAAAATGAGTACTGATAGAAATCCAGCTTTGCACATGGTGCACATACAGTTACAATCCTAACATAGCACACTCTAGGCTTGTTCTAAACCATGTTTCTTCTGCTTTCTTTGGACAAGCTGACAGCTGTCTTGCCCAGATAGAATGAGAGCAAGTTCTGACTGGGCTCCTACTTTGTGTGTACAAGCCTACCCCTCCAATTTGTAACACGTCTTTAGTGTTGCATTCACACAATAAGCTAACAATAAATAAACCAGTATATTATGATGGGTGAACCCAGTGACAAAGCTACAAATGCCCTGTGAGCTCATGGTTTATTATAGCTGCAAGTTAATTAAAGATGTAATCACCTAAGTGATTTAAATACTGAATTCTGCACCTTTATGAGGGAAGGAGGGAGGGAGGGAGAAATAGATTAAATTCTATTTTGGGCTTTAGTGAATCTTAAACTACAAGTATGAATTGGACTATTTTATCCTTCAATTATTTTCCAAAAGTTTTATTTCAACTCAATGATGCAATTACATCCCTGCACAATTAATATACCTGATAGTAGAATCAGTTTTAAGTACTTGATAAACTACAAAGCAGATTTTACTAATATATTTATTGATTCCTTTCATTACTTTTTGATGATTCCATGGATGAGCTATAGGCATTTCACCCTGATCCTTTTTAACAGCTACTTGTTTGAGAAATCAGATATTAGTTGTCTTTTTATTTGTACGTATCTACCACTTTATTAAAAAGTCTTAATCAACTTACCATGAACCTGTTTTTTTATCTCTTTGGCAGCATCCAACCATGTCTACAAGAAAGCAGTAAATATTTATCATTTGAAATGTTAAAAAATAACAATGTGAAAATGAATTATTGCCGAACTAATATAATACAAAGCTAGCAAATTAATAGAATAAAATTACACATATTACTAAAATGTTAACATAATCAAGCTGATAAACAGGAAGTATCTTAAACAATCTTCTTCTAATAAAGTGAAAAATAAAGAAACAACAAAATAAAAAATACATAGAGAAAAAGGCTATCAATATTAATTGTTGCAGAATTATTTTATAAGCCTGGAAATTTTTGGACATTTTTTCAAGCTGAAAGCAAAACACAACTGTCAACTCCCACTCCCCCTTATAGAAGCTCTATATCTATATATGTACATATGTGTGCATGTACGTTGCCCTGTTCAGAAATATCAGAAGTCACTGGAGGCAAGTGCTGTCCATGGTACTGATGTATCCAGAAGACCTTCTATGTGCAGTGTTACACAGTTTTGTATTTTTCTGTGTTAAGAGCCGTTTTCTACAAATTTAGCAATGTCAGGTTGCTTGCATTTTATTAACTGTTCTCCAGATAAAGTTCAGTTCTTCCCCACCACCCCACCAAATTTAAGCAAATTACTTTTCCCCAATGACCTACTAAGAACATTTTTGTGTAGTTTTCTTACCTTAGATGTTGGGGTGTCCCATATGGCCAGTCCAAAATAGTCCTCTTCCAAAAGGTTGAGGTGATCACATACTTTCTTAAGAAGATCTTGTCCTTTGGCATGTTTCTGTAGAAAAATGGTTGGAGAATTACAAATAATTATAGTAAAGCTGTATTTTTAGTTCTGGTCCTAAGTGGGAAAAAAAACAAAAACAGATGAAAAATGGCCAGAAAGAAAGCTGCAGAGATGTAAAGACTAAATTTCTAATCTTGGACATAGAAATAGGAAAGGAGAAAGTGATACACAAACAAATGAATGTTAAATAAATCTGACTGGACATACAAGTATATCCCTTTATAACCTCCCCCCCCCCCCCAATTGAGAATCGACCATTTCATCATTTACTATCTATACTCTCTTCCCTGGGATAGTTCCTTAAAGTATTGGAAGGCTGCAGGCATATTTCCTCCTAAGACTTCTGTTCTTTAAACTAAACATATCCAATTATTTTAATAGTTCTTCTTATCGTATGGTGTCTACACCTGACACTATTTTTGGTGCTTTTTTCTGTATTCTAATTCCTCTGCATTCTTCTTGTATTGTAGTGACAAAAAAAATGGAAGCAGTATTTTAAATGCTGCCTGATCACATCGAAGTCATGGGAGTGATAATTCCACTCCACACTACATTGGTGTGGTCTGACCAGTGTAATGTAGAGTGGAACAATCAATTACATGATCTTGACATTATAATTCTGTTGATGAAACTGCAGTGGCTCTTTTGACAGCTGCAGTACACCACTGGCTCATGCTTATTTTATGGTCTATCAAGACTTTCAAATCCTGCTCACAAATACTATTATTTGGTCAAATACCACCCATTTTGTACATGTGCACCTGGTTTTCTTTACTTAAGGTTCAGAATCTTACATTTTTATCACTGAGCAGCATTTTGTTGGATAGGGCCCAATGTTCAAGTGTATCCATTCCTTCTGAACCTTGATCCTATCTTCTGAAATGTTAGCAATTCTCCTAACTTCACATACCTTGCTTCACATGTTAGGTACAGATATTCAACCAATTGTGAATCTTATAATGAGTTACCCGGTAGTAAGACAGGCAATCAATATATATGTATGGTCAATGTTATGAAATGCCTTACTAAAGTCTAAGCATATTCCATTTATAGGTAGTCCTCATTGAACAACCACTCATTCAATGACCATTCAAAGTTATGATGGCACTGAACAAGGTCCACTTATTGCAGATCTCATAGTTGCAACCAGGCTGCCACAGTGTCCCAGTAATCATGGACTGAGTTGGGCAGTTGGCAATTTAATCGCAATTGATATTCACAGTAACCCACAATTACAGGACCATCAGTGATTACCTTCACTACTAGTTTATAAGAAGCAGTCATTGGAGAAGCCATCAGGAGGCTGCAAATGACAAGCACATGACCCCAGGATGCTTCAACTCTGAAGGATACACCTAACAATGGCAACTGGGACTGCTACAACTGTTACTGTAAATTGGCATGGCAAGCAAGGCTCTATTAATCCAGCCAAACAAAAAGAATTTGTCTGGCACAGCCTATTTTTAACAAACCCATGAAAGTTCTAGTAACCATTGTCCACTTGATATGAAAGAATTAGTTAAATGACTAGAAGAACAGATAGTTGAATTATGGCTGGTTTAATTCAGTTGTATTTCTCCACAATTTCATAAACATGATTTTGGCTGATGGTCAAACTGTAAGTTTCCGCTAGAGTTTAAAGAGTATAAATCAATATAGGAGCATTCCTTGAGGCACTGATGGGTGAGAGGCTTTTTTCTTCAAGCATCAGCAAGCCTTTTCCTCCCAGCCCACAAACAGATGTCAGGCTGAAAGGAAATAAAAAGCTGCTTTATATCATCAGCCTGTTGTCTTCCCTGCTAGCAGCAGTTCTCTAGGGACTTCAACCTAGGATCTTTAATCAAAGATGATACAGAAGGAATGTAGAATCCAAGGCAGTGAAATCACGATTTTACCATGAGCCTTCCATATGAAAAAAGAATATCTAAAATTTGCATTTTCAACTTCCATTCTCGACATGTAGAATTAAAGACTATACTTTACAGGTACACACAAGCAACCATTGAGTAAAATAATATTAATAGCAATATTTTAACACCACTATATAATAATGTAACATTCATACACTGACTAAAGCATGTAAAGTCAATTAAAACACCTATTTTGCTCAATCAGCTACAGAAATACAACTTGGCCATAAATATGCATTTAGAATTAATTAGTGACTCAAAATATCAGTGAACATTTAAAAAGAACAGTAGTACTTAATTTCCAATCTACTATGCAACAGTCAAGCAAAAGGGACAAGGTAGTGTATCACATGCAACTTCTATTATCCGTAACTTTAAAGGTGCAACAACTATGTTTTTAGCCAGGCTGAAAGTTGTCTGTAGTATATTCCAATCAGTTCCTCTCATACCAATATCAAACCTCTTTACCGTATTACACCCAATGTCATTCATTCCTGACAACGCATCAAACATAAAAATCCACTGATCGTTTAAAAAAAGTTAATCAGATTCCTGGGGCCAATTATCAAGTAGTGGTTCCTCCAAATAATAGTTATTTTATGAGTGCAATTTTTAAAAAATGAACTTTGTAATTTAAAGATAAGGTGGGTTTATTTAGGTTATTATAGAGAAAAACAGGGTGTCCTATCATTTCAAAAATGGATCAGGACAATCACATTCTTCTCCCCCCCACCCTCCAAATTAGTTTTAATAGAGTTTTACAGTTCAGAAAATAATCAGTAATATATAAATATATATTTATAAGTATAAATATATACTTACATCCACAGAACATTCAAAAATTGCATCATCCAGTAAGGTAATCTTGCAATGCATGCTATTTCGAGGTCTTCTTACAGTTTTGGGAGCACTCTTTAATTCTTTTTCCACCTTTCCCTTGTTTTCTTTTTTTTCACCTGTATTGGAACACTCCACCTGCTCTTTTTCTTCCTTAATTTCAAGATCTATGTCCTCTGGATCTTGGTCCTGATCTTCTCTCCTATCCTCTTGAGCAGGCTGAAATCATTAAAATATTCTAACATAAATAAAACATTTCCCTGTAATGTGTTTATATTTGTATTTTATAAATATTTATTAAATTGCTTAACAAGTAAAACTTTTTTAAAACCAGGAATCTCTAGCTAAAATTCACAACCTGCATTGGGGGAGGGAGACTTCTTAAATAAAAGGATACATGTGTATGCAGGGAATTTCTACTTAAATGCCATTAGTTTCCAATATACTTTAAAATGTAACGAAATACATTGTCCATAAATTATACCTTAAAGATTTGAAACATTTCACAATTTGAATCTAGTTAAATAAACTTCTTTAAAATTAAGTTGTAAAACTTGGACTAATTATTTTACATGCTGCCTACTGCCAAATGGCTCTAAGAGGCACCCACATAATCAGTAAAAACCATAAAGCAGCAGCATAAAAAGTATCTAAAATCCCTATGAAAATGAGGGACATGCCTCAACTCCAAAGGCAATTTGTTTTTAATTATGGCTGGATCACTGGAAAAACAGACATTTTTTGGATGTTAGACATACCCATGTTAAAGCCAGAATTTAAAGCAGGATGGGGACAAACTGCAAATATCTTTGACACAAGTGTTTTGTGAGGCTTTGTGCTCCTTGAATTGGAACTGGAAGATAGTATAGCTTTTTCAATATTGGTGTAATAGAGCAATTATATTTTCTTGGGAATAAAATCCATGGAAGTCCCCATAAAATATGTTCTGTTTTAGTTCTATTAAACTAAATTACTAAATCAACTATATTAAAGTCATATGCACAATATTAGGAGGAATCTCCTAGAAATCTCAACAGCTAGAAAATATTATATTTACATGATATTTACCTGAGTTTCTGCACTGCTGAGTGAGTGAAGATCTAAAGATGGATCAGTCCTAAGTTCAGGTTCAGGAGCTGCTATTGGGGCTTTCAGCAAAATCTCTTCATTGAGATCAGCTTCTATATCAGTCTCTTTCTGATGTTCTTCATCAAGTTCTTTTGTTCCTGCCCCGTTGCCTTCTTCCTCTGATACCTGAGATTTGGGTCTCTTGAGGAGTGATGAAAATAAGCGTGACAGGCCACGAGTTTCAGAATTGCATTCTTTGTTCTTACTCTGGTCCTCTCGGGTGGGTGTGTCACCATTGGATGCTTTCGGCTTCTTCTTGGATGGATTATCTCCCTCAGGTGCTTTCTCCACAAAAGATTCCTGGGGACCAGTTTCAGCAACTACCTCCTCCTCCTTTGGGGGCTGCCGTTTAGGAGTCTCAGACTCTGCCACTAAACTCTTTTCAGTTGTCATGTTTCTAGTGGCAGAAAAATAAAAGAAACTTAATTAAAGATATACATAAATAGCTACTTCATTTTTCTTAATCCAGAAAAAGCCCTAACATTTATAATTCAACAAATTTATTTTCCAATACATAATTTCAGTAAGATGAGGTGTGGTGTATATTTTTAATCTACTGGACGTGAATTCTGTGTGATTACAACGTTCAGTTTATCAGGTACAAAAAATAAAATCCAATGCAAAATTCTAAAACTTAAAACTTAAGCAAGATTGCCAAAATTAACCTTGAGAAATTTTGTTGTGTACTATATGGATTACTCTCAAGGCTTTCTGAATGCTTCTTACTTATAAAACAAAACAGCAGTACTTGAAGATGGTTCACCTGCCACTAACACCTAGTGGAATGAGTATACTAAAAATACAATGAAGAGTCATAATAGGCTAATCAAAGGCATCTAAATTGGGTGTTCTATATTACAAGATCCACTATTTCTTGCCACAGACAGAATTCCTCTGAAGACAAGTTAACGCACATACTTGATATAAAGCATCTGGAGGATTTACTATACAATAATTGCAAATTTAAATGCCAATTTCCTAAAGCTATTAAAGAATAATTTTCAAAAACATTTCAAATAAAAATGTTTGCAATTCGATTCTTTAGATCAGTAAAATTCTAACCTCATCCAATTGCATTAGTTGCCAATGTTAATTTTCCTATGTTATAATTAAATAAACCATCTGTGCATTCCATAAAAAGTTGTTTGAAAGTAATATAGAACTATAATAATATACAATGAATGCTTTTTGTTTAATACTTTAGAAATTACACAGCAATGTAGAAGCTAAAAAAAAATTCTAGAATACTATCCTGCCTAACACAACCATAATTGTAATGCTTACTCTTTCCCATTCATTTTGTGCTTAATATAGATGATTATATTCCGTAAAAATAATGGGGAGAAACTGAGTTATATTTTGGGCTATATGCCAAAACAACTTGGGAAAATACCAGCCAAAATAGAATGTTTTTACAAATCCCTCTACCACTCAAGCTTTGGAGAACCAGATATATGCTTACGTGCAGCCACAGCCATAATTGTTTTTTCAAAAAAGTAAACAACATAATCCTCAGGAGGGAGGATATTTCCCATTTTAAATATGAACACAAAATAATGTTTTTTGCAGAGTTGTTTATAGTGGTGTAGTGTATTAATATACTGTATTTTTTGAACTGTAAGACACACTGGACCATAAGACACACCTAAAAGAGGAAAACAAGACAAAAAAATGGTTTTTGGCCTCCACAATCCCGTTTTTGGCCTCCTCAGCCCCAGAAGCACTCTGCAGGCCAAAACCAGGCCCATTTTTGGCCTCCACTGGTCCTCTTTTTGGCCTGCTGAGTGCTTCTAAATGCCAGAGAGGGCAAAAATGGGCCAATTTTTGGCCTCCAGAGGCCTCAGCGGGTCCCAGAAACACTCTGCAGGCCAAAAATGGGCCAGTGTTTCTGGAGGCTGCGGAGGCCGAAAATGGGATGTGCAGAGGGTTCAGGAGGCCAAAAACGGACCCATATTAGCTCTATAAGCTGCACAGACACTTCCACCTACTTTTTTTGAGGGGGGGGGATGTGTCTTATAGTCCGAAATTACGGTACATCTTTCAAACAAACTCCACCTAAGGTTTTAGTTAAGTGAATGAATGTCTCCATGGTTTCCTGAGAATTACATTACATCACAACATTTTCAAATCACCGTAAGGAAAAATCCTGAAAGATGCAGAGATAGGCATGCACAACTATTTTACTACAGGTACTCAAATTACAACAGTTCGTTTAGTAACCGTTTGAAGTTACAATGGCACTGAAAAATGGTTATTTTTCACTTATGACTATTGCATCACTCCCAGAATCATGTGATTTACATTAGGATGCTTGACAATTGGTTCATATTTATGATAGTTGCAGTGTCCTGGGGTCATGAGATCACGTTTTGCAAACTTCTCACAAGCAAAGTCAATGGGGAAGCCTGATTCATTTAACAACCATGTTACTAAGTTAACAACTGCAGTGATTCACTTAACAAATGTGACAAGAAAAGTTGTAAATGGGATAAAACTCACTTAACAAATTTCTCACTTAGCAACATAAATGTTAGGCTCAATTGTGGTCTTAAGTCAAGGACTATCTTATATTGTCCTTATAGTACTCTGTTTTGAACTTTAAACCTCCTAAACCAGATCAAAGGTCTCTCTCTCTTCTTTTCTATTCTGAAATTAAAGTAAGGATTTACTTTTCCAATTTTAAAATGGGAAATACTTTTTATTTAAATAAAATAACTATGGAATTAATGATGCTAATGTAAAGAGGTGACTCTAAAGAAATATTTTTGCTCTATTTGTGGTGTGCAATTTGGTTATGTTCCTCAATTTCACTCACTCCAACATCAGTCAAGACCCCTATTAATAATATGTATTAATTAATATAATAATATCTCAGTCTAGAATAAATTCTCTCCAATATTAAATTCATGCCACAATGATAGCCAAGATGCTAGGTTCTGATAGTGTAAGCTTTGGTTTGATTGAGGTTGTTCACTGTATTTCTCTTTGTTCTTACCATTCTTCTGGAGTCTCCATTTTGGGATTTTTTTTTAATGCAAATTGGCTTAATGAAGAATGTTTTAATAAAATACTGGCTCCCGCCTGTTACTGTATTGCACTTCCTTCATTATATATTACAAATACTTGTTTATGAAATATTGAACATCTCTGATTGTATAATGTTGCATATTTAATATCGTAAAATATAATGAAGTGCATTTTTATTACTGTATAGATCTTTCAAAAAAATAAAGATTCTGTGGTTCTTAAAGGATAAAAAATTGCATATAAAAAATAATCCAATGAGAATTGGGCCATTTTATATTCAAAAGTATATATTGCACTGTTACTTGTGATTTTTCTCTAGTTATGCTACATTAAAGTAGGTTCATCTATTTTCTAGTTGTCACTCAAGTTAATCAATTTAAACATGTTTTACTGAATTAAGATTCAGAATATTCAGAATAAAGGGGGGGGGGGACTTTGGAAGTATTCTAGTCCAACCTCCTGCTCAGGCAGGAGACCATATCATTCCAGACAAGTGGCTGTCCAGTTTCTTCTTAAAAGTTTCTAGTGATGATGACCACAAGGGCTTTGATATCTGTATCTATAAATATTGATAAACAAATTATATGTTTAACCAAAGTGAATTTTTTCTTTTCACTAGAAAACTGCACTTTGGAAAACTGGCCTCCGAGTATTAAACACAACAATTAATGTAGCAAAGACAACAGGAAGTAAAAATATGCCTAACCTTTGAAATGTTAAACCATACCTGTTTCTGATGAAGCAACACAATTACATTTATCTCTGAAGGTGATAATTCACAAAAAAATATATAACACTAATACAAAGAATTTTCTTCTGATTCTGTCCGATTCTTGGAGACTGCCTGGACAAGTTCCTGTGGTTTTCTTGGCAACGTTTTCCAGAAGCAGTTTGCCTCCTTCCTAGTCCTGATAAAATGACCAGCCCAAAATTATTGGCTTTGTGCCTAAGGCAGAACTAGAAGTCACATCTCCTGGTTTCTAGCCTGATGCCTTACCCATGACATTAAACTGACTCTATATTTAACCAACATATTATAGAACACAAAATCATTTCTATTATTCATTTTCAGGCTCTATTAAACACCTATTTATGGCTATTTAGGGTCTAAAATAATACTGAGAGAGGCCATGTAATCATTATTGGTGAATTTCCCCAGAGGGCTTCCAATAAGGATTCACTTAAAAATCATATGATTCACCTCACAACTGCAGTGATTCATTTAACAATGTGACAAATGGGTCATAAAATCAGACACAACTCATTTAACAACTGCCTTGGTTAGCAACAGAAATTCTGGTCCCCTGCTGTATTTCTTAGAATATATTTGATTAACTCTATAATGACTAGACAGCTAACGTAAAAGCATAAAATATAGACAAATGATCAACACACACATAAGATTAATTGCTAACAGCAAGCCTACTTCTTTTATATTACACAAAAAGGGCTGTAATTTGGCAGAGACATACAAGAATGTATGAAGTCTATGTAACAGAGATCTTAACCTCTGAACTGTATAAGCTTTTAACACAACTGAAAAGACTACAAGTAGTCCTCAACTTACAAAAAGTGGGACTAGAAAATTTGTTAAGCAATGCAGTTGCTAAACAAGCATCATGTGACTGCAGCTGATAAAAATGGAAATCATGTGAACCCAGGCTGCTGTAGCTATCATAAATGCAAGTTGGTTGTCAAGCATCCAGTCACAATCACATGACTGGGGGAAGCTGCAAGGGTTGTAATTCACTTTTTTCAGTGCTATTGTAACTTTGAACAGTTGCTAAATGAATGATTGTAAGTCAAGCACCACCTCTTAAGTGGTTTAGCACTGATAAAATTACTGTATCAATGGTCATTCAATTATCCTTATTTCATAACAAAGCATTATTGTTATTAATTAAATAATTTCTCCAATAACTACTTTCTTCAATTCAGATTTTTAAAATCCTCTACATTTCTTATGGTGATAGTTCATGGTTTAAACAAGGGAGCACTATCCCCTAACCTTTCTAATACTATAAATATTAGACATCATTTGTATCAATTTTAATAACATTTGCATAACCAAGGAGATGTTTGGGTTATGTTTAAAGTTTGCTCCTGACATCGTAGAAAAGAATTGAACTGCTTAGGGATGATGCTGTAAACCAAGCAGAGTGCCTTGCAGTAAATAACAAATTTAATAAATAAGCAAGCAAACTTCACAGCTCAGAATTCTTTCTTCAGTAAGATTTTAAGAGCACAGATAATGGTGATGGTGTTATCCATATAATCATGTCCAAATCTTCACATAAATTTATTTTGAGAATATATTTGAAAATCTCAGTACTAGCACCCCAAAATGACAAAGATGTTATGTACTGAATTTACTTCCTCTTTTTATCACTTTGATTCCTCGTAACACAGTATCTTATTTTTAAGAGGTGAACTGAATTACATTCTGCCTTTCATTTTGCCAGAGGGCCATATGATTATGAATAATTAAAGTGTAATTTAACAATAACCTTGTATGAAAGAAATTCAGAATATATGCAGTTTTAAGAGCTTTACAATCAAAACCTCTCTGTGCTTATTTAAAGAACTATAATGGTTATCTCCTTTTCTTTCCTTTTTCTGTCAAATAGTCAACTATATTTCTCTGAGTTCCCTTAGCATTCTGCCTGCCTAATGAATAGCCAATTAACCCTTTATTTTCATTTCACCAAAATAACAGTATTATTTCCTCATAGGTTGCCAGTTTTTTTCCTCTAGTACTAGATAATTGTTTGCTTGGAAAGCTGTTTTAACATTACAGCCTCTTCTAGGTAGGTATCCCATCTGATCGCTAAAGACTTAACAAGAAATACATATATAAAGAATGGATGTGCTAGGAATAATGCATGAGGCAGTGGCAGCATCACGTCAAACATGTAAGTTAATTCTTAGACAAGTTGCACTGAGTTACTGAAGTACATGAGTAAGTGTATGCCTGAAAGCATACACTTACCAAAGCCTCTGACCACAATCTGAGATAAGCACTCATCAAAAGTACTGAGAATGAAAATCAATGTGACTTAAATTATTATTATAATTATTAAATTATTACTTTCTTCAAATTGCTACGGTGATGTATCAGAAAGTTAAATAAATCCACAACTACAATCTAGTAATTAAAAACATAAGGGACATGAAAAACCAAAACAAGATATATGAAAATATGTATGAGGACTTCTTGACATATAACCATTTGTTTAATG
The DNA here is from genome assembly GCA_017656035.1 of Myanophis thanlyinensis. Classification (NCBI taxonomy): domain Eukaryota; kingdom Metazoa; phylum Chordata; class Lepidosauria; order Squamata; family Homalopsidae; genus Myanophis; species Myanophis thanlyinensis. The sequence goes on from JAEANM010001033.1 coordinate 26,953, forward strand.
ACCATTCAAAGTTACAATAGCACTGAAAAAAGCGACTTATAACCATTTTTCACACTTACAACCACCACTGCTGCATTCCCATTGGTCACATGATCAAAATTCAGATGCTTAGTATTTATGAAGACTGCAGTATCCCAGGGTCATGTGATTCTACAAACTTCTGACAAGCAAAGTAAATGGAGAAGCCAGATTCACTTATCTATAATACTAACTTAACTTAGTTAACACCTGTAGAAAAAAGGCTGTAAAATGAGGAAACATTCATTTAACAATTTTCTTGCTTAGCAACAGAAATGTTGGGCTCAATTGTCAAGGACTACCTACATTAAAGATGTAACTTGACATCCGTTCTAAAGTAGCTAGTACTATGTTTCTAAGCGCAATACTTTTAAAATTACAACAAATACATTCAATCAAATCTGGCAAATAATTTACAACCAGTACCAAAGTGTAAATATTGGAGAGACTTGAATACTGCATTGTGCTCCAGTTAGAAAGCCAGTGTGTACCAACTGAAGTTTTCAGATGCTCTCCAATTACTTACTGTATTACTGAAATAGTCAAAATATGCTACTAGAACATGAATAAATGCAACTAAGTTGTATTTCATAGTTGTAAATCATCTGTTAACATTAAATGCTGTCAAATCTAAGTCTATCATTAGGCAACTTTGGCAAATAATTTTAAGTAGGTCTCATTGTCCTGGAAGATACAAGATTTTTTTTCATACTGCCTCTGAATTTGGAATGCCCTAATACCTTAAGAAAAAAAGTATTTTTATATAGGCCCTCAATTATGCAATTTCTTATTGGTTTCTTCAAAAGAGTATTAAAGTACAAGATAACAAATAAGTTATCTTAAAGGGTAAGTTACTATGAAGTACCCTATCTTTATTTGTCCCTTGTCTGTTTAAACTTATTCCAGTTCTCCTAATTTGATATTTATGACATTCAAAGTCTCACAATGTTATTTATAGGCCCAATCAATATTAATACTCTACTAGTGTACAGTTATAGTGTTGAAAGACCGTAGTTGGAATTCTCTTATTAACCCAGGATTACATTAAACAAAACTCTGACAGCTGCCACAACTGATAACACTGCCAGCCAACTTAAGACAAACTGGGTAATTTTTTAAACCACTGACTGTTGGGGAGGGGAATCTTTCCTGAAATCAGAATTGAAATACTTCACCAAATTAAGGTTAAATTATTTAAAAATAACCTTTAAATCCAACATAATGAAATATGTTCAAGGTGTATAATGAAGTGAAAGCCACAAATCATATTATACATTTAACACTTCTCTGGAATGTCTATGGAGATTCTCAGTCATCCAGATCATGGTTGTCCCAAAGGTGTTTTTCAAAAGGCAACTGGATTGTTTTTTCCATGAAGATGTTTTGCTTCTCTTCCAAGAAGCTTAGTCAGTTCTTTTGTCTGGACTCTGGAATATTTATTATATGCCAGCTAAATAACTACAGTAAATGCTGTGGGACTATTAATAGTACTACAAACAACACAAAGCAACTGTATTACCGTAACTATTCACTACTATATTAACCAATCATGGGCCAAAAATCATTTCCAATAAATGGGTATACAAGCTAAAATATTAGTGATTTCACAGAACATTCCACATACTTTGGAAGTGGCTTATCACTGACTTTATCTGGGATATTTATACTTCCCAGGTTATGGCATGACTGCATTTAAGTACTAACTTTGCCTAACTTTCTAAGAGCAGCTAAGTTCAACTATGTGTAGCTAATGCATTCAGTTATGAAACTGAATTTAAGGCAACTATAACTAAGTGAAAACTCACTAGAAGTTATTTTTGTAAAGTGATCTAGGCACTTTAATTTTTAACTGATTAGTTTCTATTACAGTAACCAAAATATGGTTTTGCAATGAAAACAATACTTGTAAATGTAGGAAAAGCAATCACATAATATAGCTTGATTGCAGTTCCATATACCATCTCGTTAAAGTTTGTGCAATCACAATCTTGTTTAAAGAATCACTGAACCTATTTACCATAAGTGAAAAGAATACACATAACTCATGAATATTTCTCCCATTAAACAACTTTAAAGCTTTTTTCAAAATCTTACATCTCATATATGATCCTCAGACCTTTGAAAAATTTAAAACGTATTACAATACGACGTATCTATAAAATAACCCCCTTTAATATTTAGAACTGAAATAGACCAACAAAATGTCTATGGAGATAGTCATCCAGGGCATGGTTGTCTCAAAGGTGCTTTTTCAAGAGGCAACTGGACTTTTCTGACTTTTCTTTGAAGACCTTTCGCTTCTCATCCAAGAATCCATGGTAGGGAATGGAAGGATTCAGTTATCATCCAGTCAGAGCTGAAGAAGCTTTTTGGATGAGAAGCGAAACATCTTCAAAGAAAAGCCAGAAGGTCCACTTGCCTTTTGAAAAAGCACCTTTGGGACAGACCAACAAAACGTTTCCATGCTGCACTTAAGATGTAGGGCAATCAAAGCAAGGTAGTTTCAGTTATTAACATTAAACAGAACTACCGTATTTACTCATGGATCGCTAGGCCTTTATTATTTTTATTTTGAAATGCAGGACGCTGCTGTCAAGAGAAACAACCAGACAAGCTCCAAGGAACTCAGTTCATCTCAGTATATATGCCAGAGAGATTTCCTGTACCTGATCAGCTTTGTCTTTATGTGTGTGTGTGTGTGTGTGTCTTTCTCCCCACCTCACCAAAACGCTTACACAACTGCAGACGGCCCCTCCCCCCTCTCAAACCCAAAACTGTCACCGCTCTATCTTTGGTGGGATTGCAAAAGAAAAAGAAAGAAAAAGAAAACCCAGGAAGATGAAGATCTGAGAGGCAGTATAAAAAAAGAGAGGGGTGGGGTGGGGTGGGGGGGAGCTTTGAATCCAGACCCCACAAACCAACTGACCAGGGATAGGAAAAGGGGGAGTGTGGGAATAGCGCAGGAGGCTAATCGCGGAAGCTAAACCCGCCACGCTCGCCTTTTAATCTTTCAACCTCTCGCCTCTTCTTCTTCTTCTTCTTCTCTTGCCCTCCCCCCGACTCCCACCAACGGCACCCCCCCACCACCGAAAATCGCGCGCGCGCTCTCTCCTCAACCCAAGGCGCTCACCGCACTTGAGTCACACCGTCTTCCATCCCATAATCCAACCCCCCCCCCTCTTCCTCCGGCCAAGAGGCTGCCAGGCGGGCGCGCAGATACCGCTGAACAAGCTTCTCTCTCTCTCTCT
>JAEANM010001034.1:0-30215 GCA_017656035.1 Myanophis thanlyinensis
TATTCTATTCTTTCTGACATTCACATTTCTTTTCCTCTTTTTTTTGTTTTTTCTTTGCACTTTAGTCTCTAAGGAATGGCAAAATGATTTTAAGAACTATATGTTTGACTGGAAACTCTTGCCTGCATGATGATTTCAATGAAATCTCAATTGTAATTTTAGGGAAATGCTTTGTTCACATAAACTGAAGCACTTTTCCAAAGCTGCTAAGAGATGCTAGTCTTTCAGGGGAATAGTATCCTATGTTTTTTAAGTAGTTTCTTGGCATCACATATAAATCCATTTGCACCAACCAAGCTGCCAAGCCAATCAATAATGTACCAGCAGAGGCTTTGAGCCATTTCAAATAGATCCCAAATGACACTATTCAATAAAATATAAATGGGCTGAGGGTTTTTTTTTAGCAGTTGCACAGGTGATTAGATTGCATGCTTTCGTTCCTATGTGTTACGCCTACTTTATAGTAACAAGTTTTCCTACTTTTTAAGTGGTTTTCAGAGAGAGCGAATCTGAGATATTATAGCTAAACTGACCTTCCAACAAGAAGAAAAAAAGGAAATGTTGATATTTAAACATATCCCTTTCTGAGTTAAAATAAGACACAATTGCACATAAAATATTGGCTTCTGAAGTCAAAACTGGGCAATAATTACAGTTTCAATGGAAAGTTCTTTATTGAAAGAAAAATCTATAGTCAATTTTCTGAATAAGTGGGAGAGTCATTGTTTTGCTAAAACCAGTTAAATAATTAATGCACAGCTTAATATCTACAATATTATACAATTATGAAATATCACATGCATATAGAAAAAGCTATCAATTTTTTTTCTGTAGTTCATCTCTTCCATTAAATATCTCTTGGTATCCTATGTCCTAAATCTCTTAGAAAACAGATCCTTCTTTTCCCATGAGAGAGGAAGAACATCACTTAAAATAGCAAATTGACTACAGTATTTACTGTACCAATTTCCTTTAAAAAATACTAAGCAGTTGATAACATACCATTGTATCTATACTATTGAGGAAGGCGATGTGACTGGCCTAGGCTTCCTGGCCTGTTTTGTATATTTTTATTCCACATCAGATTTCGTTTCCAGTAGTGGCAAGGTGTTGGTGGCCACAAATTTCTAGGAAGAATAGGAAACTAATAAGAGTATATCTCTTCAATACAAAATTTTATTAGTTGTGAGCTACGATATTTATTTTGGCAAGATTCAATTAATTTCACATTTTGGACATCTAAGTAATAAAGATTAAAGATTACCACAGAAGGGCTCGACAATCAGCCTGAAAGATTTCAGATTATAACCAGTTAATTGGTTATAACAGAATTAATCTGTGAAGTTTCTCTAAAAAAGATTGAAAATATGTGCTTGAATGAAGGTTGTTTGTGGTTGCAAAAGAAAGAAAACAGATGGAACCTGTTGAGAAACTTCAGGAACTTTCCATGTGCGGACAGTGCATGCAATCTTAGGTCACATCTCAAGTGAGACTTGAAGTCACAGGGCCAGTCATATTCTGCCAAACTCTGTTCCTATTACAAAACTATTGAGATGAATCAGATCAGAACTGTAAGAAAACATAATGCTGGATGTCTATTTTATGGGGACAGAAAACCTATTTCCTCAAGTTTTACTAATCCACCTTCGAACTTTGTTTCTGATTGAATGTGCAATAGTATCATCATTTTCATTTTAAACTAAAAAAAAAAAAAGGCCAAGAAAGCAGAAAAGCTTAAAGAAATGAATCAAAGTGTGCAGTAAAAAGCAGCAGGTTTTGGAGTACTTGACATCCCATTTTTTCTATTCCAAAAATAGTAATTGAAGAACTTTCAGTTATGCCCAGAATCTTAACTAAGTTACTCTAACCTCCATTTGGAGAAGAGTCAGACTATTACCCCATCTAGTTTATTGTTGCTTTTCCAATCAGCTGATATTCAGATATTTTAGTCAATCACTCCCATAAAATCTGTGTTAATCTGGTTTGTGATACTAAAGTAGCAGTCCACCTTACTAGCTGCAAGACTGATCCACAGTGAAGAAATGCTTGCAAGGCTTTCTTAATCCTATTTGGAGATTCCAAGAATTGAACCAATGACACTGAATAAGCATTGGGTTTACCACTAAACTATAGTGCTTTCCAAATCTTGGCTCACCCAGACAGATACTGTGATGTTGTACAAATTCAAAAGCAGGACTGGGATGTAGAAACATCAGCCTTCCTTGCCATAGAAAACTATGCAAATTGGCTAATCATAGTTGCTATTAATTGCTTTTAATGACTATCAGAGACTTACTGACACTTTGAGCACAACTAAATGTATATTTGTATTCAAAGTTAAGTACACCATTAAGTTAGTCTTTCAGTATAATTTTTATTAGCTATTAATAATAATGTATGCTTCTGGGCATTTCCTGATAAGAACTAACTGGTGAAGGCTAAGAAATGCTTTAAATCTGAAAACAAGGCTAATACTCTGATCATGCAGAGGCAGTCATGTAGCAGTTGTCTATCATTCTTTAAAGAAGCTAAGTCATTTCTTGGCATTGTGTGGTTGCATTTGGTTTAAAACATGCTAGACAGGATGTTTAGTTTTCTCCCATGTACTCTAAAGCATACTTCTGCCTTCAAATCAAAAGCACATATAGCCCTGTTACTTACAGAACACAGAATACCGAATAACATAGTTGGAATAGCTGATCATTGTTAAACTACAGGGTGATATTTGATATAAATTTACCAGCAAGCACAGCTATCCAATTCATAGGCTCTAGAGCTATGAATCCATCTTTTGATCTAGCTAAGCCATGCCCAAGCATTCACTGTACACTTACCATCTACACATGAGGGAGCAGCATGTGTTGTCCCAGCCACCTGACCTGGAAAGCAGGAACATTTCACTGTTTGGGAGCGCTCTTCAATCTTATTCTTATTACAGCATCTGTGGGCAGCAATGACTTCACACGTACCAGGTTCTATGTGTACTGCAAGGAAGGAAAGCATATGGTACACCTATGTTTAAGGAGCAGAAAGACATATAATATTGTACATACAGAATAAAATAAATCAAGGGACAACTTGGAAGTAGATCAAAAAGCTTAGAAGTTTTTTTAAAAAAAACTTTTGTTAAATGCATTAAATAAGAAAAAAAATACAATTTTTCAGCAGCCAAATATCAGCAAGAAGACATGTATTTGGAAAAAAGAAATCAAAGGGTACCATTCACAAATTGTCATTGGTCAGCTAAGGCTCAGCTGACTTCAATGCACCAGCTATATCTAAACAACAGGTTCGATTAATTTGCTTTTATGGGTAAATTCAATGGTATAGTCATTATAAAGTCATTAGCATTGGCTAATATTGCTTTCATGAAAAGGTTCCTTATCAAAGCATCCCAAACTGAAAAATTACATTGGTGGCATGTTCTTGTCTGAAACTCTGGCAAACCTGTCTAAGTAAAATGTAGTACACACCACACAAGAATACTTCTAGCAATATCTCTATGAATTTGCCTTGTACCATAGCTTTTCCCAACCTGTTGCCTTTCAGATGTGTAACTGTCAGAATTGCTATTTCCACATAATCTAGATAAATTTCATAATAGGAAAGGCTGATATACATTTACTCATAACTTCATTGCTTTTTGAATCTTCAATGATCCAAAACCAATCCAAATTCAAATAAAAATTACATATCACAACAAAGGAAGTAATGGACATCAAACTGAGGTCAGTTGAAGCTGATTTCTAGATCAATTTCAATTTAATAATTTTGTAGATTTCCCTTTCCTGTCATTGCTTTTCTCTCCTTCTATCCTAGTGTCTTAACATTTATCATTTTTGAACATGATTATCAACTTGGGATCCAGGATTTTATGTGGAAGTGTATTTGCCTTCCCTGGAAACCATAATCTAAAAGATTTATAGATGAGATACAATTTAATCCAAGAGTCTAAGCCTTTTATATATTTTTCTGTTACTCCAGCAAGTAACAAAGTGCTCTGAAACTAATAAAGCTATATTTTATAATACTGCATTCTATTTCCCTTCTGTAACTAAGTTTGAGTCAGCTGATATATGTATATTTATCTAATTGTTTCTTTTTACTTACATTTAATTTATATATGATTATCAAAATAAAACTCAATAATGTTTTTGAGAATTCTAGTAAAAACACTTCATATTTATTAAGTGTCAATCATTTGATGAGTCTTTTACTTTTTGCTATTAATAATGTAATGTAAGAGAATTTGCTTAACTTTAATTGCATGTCACAAAAAATGGCTGCTTAGCTGGCCCAAAACAAGGGTTTGGGGCCAGCTAAGCACTTTACTTTAAAGGAATGTTTTGCTGGAATCTTCATAAGGTTGCAGACATGATTCTACTTTCACAAGAATGACATCAATAATTAGATGATTAATTTCCCTGGAATTATCTCATTTTTAAAAAGAACTACAGTAACACCCCCTTGACATATTATTCAATATCTTTAAATTTGTAAATAAAGTAATGAACAAAGCCAGAGGTGTTGAAATAATTTTCTTATATGTCCTTTCTTCAAAGTCCTTCAATGTCCTTCCATGAATATGAAATGGATCCATGTCCAGGAAGAGTTCCTGAACTAGAGGCTCAGGACTTATTGTCAGCTATTTTACTACTGTTATATGCATATATATCAAGAAACAAATCTTGCATAAAAGTTTTTTATAAGAAAAGTTTCTGAAGATCAGTCTCCTAAAGAGATGGAAGCAGAATTAAAATTATTTATATCCAGATAGTAAGAAAAGTCCTTGGCTCAGAGCCTATGTGTATTTCTGCATTATTATCACTTCCATTTAAGTATATTTATTGGTATTTCATGGACATTTTCTACTAATGAACCATCACTTTCATTTCTGCCCTTAATAATCACACAATTATCTATCCTGTAAATGTTTGGTAATAATATTCCTGACTATAAATTTGACACACTGCCTTTCTCTCCCGCTGTCTTTAAATTCTTTAATAATTCAGCTTTAATGAAAGTTTTCAATATGCAAAAGGAACACAGAGTTTAGGTGAAGTCAATAAAGAACCCAACAAGAATATTCCTGCATATAATCTGAATAAGTAATCACCTCTTGGATTTAAATGCTGCAAAGGAATTTAACATATTTGACAAAAAGAAACAGTTGTCAATTCATAAAGTTATTGTTTGTTCATAATAGATATCTAGATATTGCTCAGTATATGGAAGTCAGGACACTGCAGTAGACTTAAATGCTTTTTAATAAAGTGTATGACTATAAATATTTTCCATGAATTAGATTTCAGATATTGCCTTGAGAATATATACTGGAATTCTAGCTTTTTTCGATTTTACTTAAAGCTCATAAATTCTCACTAAAATATAACTTCAAAATATGAAGGCTAATAAAAAGATCTCTTGGTATTGATCATTGGAAATATTAGCAATTTCAAAAGAATGCTCTATGAGGTAATAATTACTGAATAACAGAGCCTTAGCCTTAACAAAAAACAGAGCTTTAGGGGGCCATGCATCTCAAGCCAGTTTGTTAACATACAATCTACAAACATTGCTGTGTTTCCCTTAGAATTCAGTAGAAAACAGTGTTTCCTGTAATAAACTTTTTATATATTTCAAATCATAACCATTTTCATCTAGCTTGTGCATATAGTATTCTATGACAACATAACTCATTCTTTTTTAAAGTCAAGTATATTTTAAGTCTAGTCAAAATATAAATGATGATGTGATCAAGAAGTGGGCTTTTTAGAACAAAAAATACGTAGTTAAATGTCTATTTTCAAAAGCTTCACACTAAAATTTTATCATTAATTGATAAATAACTTATAATGCCTTATAAAATTTTTGATAGATCAATTATTTGCCTCTTTTCAATTCTGTACTATATCTTGCATTTGAGTCCAAGTTTTTTATACATAATTTCAGCATCTTTTCTCATTAAGATTTTATTCGTACCCTGCCCAGAGTCTATCTGTGAGGCAGATGGGAAATTGCAGCACTCTGGAGTCATGTGACTGCCATTTGTTACCTATCTGAAGGCTTATGTTACACAAACTTATATTTTGTATTTTATGTTGGTTGGTTTATGGTTTGGTTCTCTGTTGTGGCCTATGAGCAAACCCACATATAATATATCCATCCATTTATCTATCCATCAAACAGATAATACAACAAAGCTAAATTATGGGAGCTTGCAATCAAATTGAGGGAGGTACTAAACATGGTGCACAAATAAATTAGAAGCTAGCAAACGTTATCCCAGGTTCTCAAATTTAAATGTTCCAAATTTCAATACTAATTTTAATAATTAAACAAAAGCTAATAAAAGCTAATAACATGGGATCTTGGCAAATTAGAAGGAAGCACCTGGATTTGTTTGTTTATTAAACAAATTTATATGACCTCCTATCTCACTATGTACTGGATTACTACACCATGGCAACCAAGACATGAACCAGGGGGATTTAAAAATAACTCAAGATGTGGGGCACAAAAACTCCACTCTTTTTTAATGCACATCACACATATTTTAAAATGGCCACAATTGTATCAATTGTAATATGATACCTATCATCCTGATTTTTTTATACCCCACCCCTACTCCTGCAGTTACATCAGGCAGGTAAGGTCCAAAAGACTGCAAAATCCTATGACATTCAAAATTATAACACTTAGCAAATATTTACCAAGATGGACATTTTCAGGGGAATTGAAATTGTGCTACTTGTGATAGATTTCCATTGAATATTTTGTGTTACATTGTGGAAACAGAATGCTGGACTAGGTAAGTTTTGGTCTGCTCCAATATGGGTTTTTTTATGTTCTCCTTCTCAGCTGGTTATTGATATAATTCACTTAATAGCTGAGAAGTGTGTCATTAAATACAGTAGTAACATGCTACACAGCAACCTTGAGAGAAACTGTTAATGAAGGAGATTCTATATTACTGTGGAATTGGTACGGTACAAAGAAAATTATTTTATACACCTGGTAGCTTGATATTATAGCAATAACCAGACAATTGCTCAGCTTCTCACCAGGAGTGATTACACGAATCTTCCAACTTCTCTTTTTTTTCTGTATTTTCTGCTGCCCACTGGCTGATCACAGAGGAAGTTAAGTGTGCCAATTTCCCCATCTCATTCATCTGTAAACACTGGAAAAATCGTCAGAGATTCCTTTGGAATACTGAGGACTATTGAGATGATTAATAAATCTGGTTGACAAGATCTGTCCCTTTTCTCAAAATCCCCTCTATTTTTGAGTCACTTTGTCTATTCTTTCTAGAATTATCTTTCTGAAAGTTATGGGTGAACTGCAATACGTTTTTCTAATCATTTAATCGGCCTTAAAAATTTCCTTTATTATTTGAGATTTATTTTGCTGATGAAACACTTTTGCTCTTTATTCTCAGAAATTCTATTAATTTTAGGAAAAATACTAATACTGTGCTTATTAAATAGATTTATGGGTGATTACAGCCCATTAGAGGCCCTATGTTCCAAAACCACTTCAGAAATGGGAAAAATCAATTCGGTTGTTTGTTGTGGGAAGATGGAAGTAATATTTAATAAAGAGCAAAATATTTTTCTTAAGCTATGACAAGATTTAAGGCATTTATTTTGCATGTCTAAACTCCCCAAATCTTTCTTCTATTTTTTAAAAAAAAAAGGCTTAACATTTTGGCTGTATCTAGTCTGGGGTGTTTCAGAAGTTGCAGAAAGGTTATCCACGGCTACATGTAGTCTAAAGATTAAAAATTTATTTAATTTATCAACTAAATATACTTTTGCAAGTATTATGCACTTACTTTTTTTGCACAGAATATTAAACTTATAAATGTTAATGTACACCAGATATTTAAAAAATCAGTAGAAAACTATTTTTAAATCAACATGTATCAACTACTAAATGGAGGTTTTCTGCTTGTTTTATGTAGTGTTTAAAACACTATATGTGCAAATGATCCTTCTTCTTTTGGGTCACCACAGCGAATCATCTATTTCCACCTAACTCTATCCTTGGAATTCTCTACTCTCGCCCCAATTAACTTCATTATTTAACTTCATTAAAACACTATATGTGCAAATGATCCAATTCATGTAATAAAAAATTAAAATGTGGATTTGAAATAAGATGCTAATTGGAAATAAACCTTGCCAAAAACAAACCCACAATGTTTTAAAAGCTATTTTAATAAACCAAGCACTGTTTTAGACTTTCTATAAAACTATGCCCAACTTCCAAAATCTTATAAATATCCCAAGCCATTTTTCACAAATAACATTATGATTTGGTGAGAAAATGGGAGTAGGATTGTGGGTGTTGAGTCTTGTCTGTTGTTAATAATATACTAATTAGGAATATGCAGCTAAATAATTTAAAAAACCTGAAACAAAAGAATCATAGATTGAATAGGAGAATAGTTGAAATAGTGGAGAAAGAACTAAGGAATATATCAAAATAGATCTTGACTGATCCATCCCTCCACCCAAGATCAAGTTGTAACAGTAGCAAGTCATCCCATCCATCTCTGGTTGATTGAAAGTGACTTCCATGAGAGAAGACCAGGAAGATCCCACTACTGAAAAACAGACACAAACAAGTCAGACTGCTAAAATGCATGTTTCCTGGTATTTCTACTTGGTGCTCCTTGATCTGACCTCTATAATTGCCTTTTCTTACTTATTCAGTTTAGGCATTCAACACATTGTGGGGGCTTTTCAGATCTTAGATTTAAGCCTTTCTTTAAAGCCATGTGCCTCATGCCTACTTATATGAAATCCATAATCTTGGACTTAATAGCTGATACCATCTTTACTCTTGTACCCTAAAACCAAGTGTGGGTTGTTTGCTGGAAGCTTGATGCCTGATCTGGTATGAACAATGCTATTGTTTCACCCACTGCTATTCTGAAAGCCTGAAGATTAATTTACAGCTTTATGATTGAGAACAATAGGAAGTTTGCTTGATTTATGATTACTCCATTTATCCTCTGTCACAACTGTGAAAAATCCTGGTTTAAATGTCATCTAGACCGCAACATTTCAAGCACTCTTTTCAGACTCAATATAACTGATCTGGGACAATAATATTGATTACCCTACTGAGTTGCAAGATATGAATTTTATATAGATATTAAATATTATTTTAATATTACTGTAATTATTTTAACATTACTATAATCCATAATGATCTTCTGGAACTATCTAAATAAATGAATGAATTTGGGATATATTTGTTAAGCTAAAGAATTTTTGACCAGCAATCCTTAAGTTGATATGTAATATAAGGATGAAAGGATAATGATCGGGAATGGATTGGGGAATCTCTACTTAGCAAACCATGATTCACTTTACCTCAGATCTCAAACTTACTAAGTGTTGCTTGTTTCTTTCAAGTCCTGGCAGATTCTCATAACCTTTATTAATAGGTTTGGTTAGAACAGTTCATTTATTCATTAATTCTGGCTAGGAAACAGGCAGAGCTCAAGCAACAGATACTGATACTGAAAGATGTGCAAAACAATCTTGGGTGTTCAATGAGCCATAAAGAGCTTCAGGAAGCCACACACTAACTGCAGCTGTTATCGATACAGCTGCATCTCTGCAGGACAGTCAAACACTTGAAGAACTATCCTTCTATGGAAGTAGCTCATAAGCTAAACAAGAGAGAAAAATAAAAATGAAAGAGATAAAAAAAATTCTAGCACCAAAGAGTCTCATAAGTACTGAATTTAGACCCTTGGACCTGCTTTGGAATTTCTTCTCAGTATTTCATTAAACTGACAAATCTATAAACTGGCTATACTTGTTCTAAATTATGAATCATTGTGCAGTTGAAATCCTGTTTGCTTTATTGTCTCTCTGTAATAAACTAATTCAGAATAGTAAGGATTTTTTTTGTACCATCATCATTTTCACTCCTCAGTCCTTCAGAAACAGTTTGATTCATGACCAATTTCATGTCTAGTGGTTAAGGTATCAGTTTAGAAACTAGGAGATCATGAATTCTGAAACCAGCTGGGTGACCTTGGGACTATCACTTCCTCTCAGACCTAGAAAGGAGACAATAGCAAACTTTGCCAAGAAAACTGCAGAAACTTGTCCAGGCAGTCTCAAGAATCAGGCACAATTTGAATCGAAGAAAAAAAAATCCTTGAAATGTAATATATTGTAGACAATTAATACCATAAGCCATTTAACGCTTCCTCCAGTTGACCAAGAGTACAATACCTGCCATTCATTCATTGCCTTGTGCAACCCTGCCATGGTTCCTGGAATGGCAAAGACTTTCTTATTCTGTCCCCCCCCCACCAAAAAAGGTGGAAAAAACTAGTATACCCCTCCAACATTTTCAGCATACATCAAATATATAGTGACCAACTCCTTTATTATTTCAAATCAGCAGGCTCCCAATAAATAAAGTGGGCTAATAAGTTATGTTCTATAAGCAACTTGCTCAAGTTTGAGGCACATATTAACTGTTCTGCAGATTTAAATGACTGCCTCAGGAGTTGCTGGGAGCAGCCACATACTATTTTTTTTTTAAGGAGGAAATCCTTGGGATAGTATCAACTGATCCTCAAGAGAAAAACAGGAGTAGGAAGTTCTGTCTATGTTTGAAATAATTATTTTAGTTTAGACTCATTTCTGTCTATGTGGCTGTTTTAAGCCTTGTTAATGAAAGGAGCTTGCAGAAATTGTAGGGAAGAAAATAATTTGGGTGGCATCTAATATTCAATAAAAAAGAAGCTGATTGCAATCATTGTATCTGACATCACCCCAAAATAAAAATATTCAAAATAACATAGTAAATAACATCCAAACTTCCAATCCTAATTCCCAAAACAGTGATTCATTTCATCTTCCAAAGTATTTCACTCACACTGCAAACTTGCCATTGTTTTGATTAAAATAAATGTTAATCAGTTAATGAAACTTTCTTTCAGATAAGTATGTACAATGCTGAAACATCTAAACAACTATATTATGGGATATATTCACATTAATATATTTCTTTGAAATTAATAGGTGTTAATGAGATGAACCTATCTTAATTTCATGAAGAACTAGAATCCCAAAATCATTTCTAAAGCTATGGTTTAACCTTATACTTTACTACAGCTTTTGTAATTTTTATGAATAATTTTTCATCCCTCAAAAAAACAAATTTATTTCAACAAGCTGAAACGAGCACCATAGCTTAAAAGTAAAATATTGCTTTAGTATAGAAAAGATTTTATTTTAATCACTTGATTAAAAGAATCTCAACAGCAGGAGGAAATAATCCTACAATGAAATGTGTCATTATATTCAAAACAGAACAACTTCTTTGTGTCTAATTTATAGTTCTGCTATGACAAACCTCATAAATTCTCTTTTTTCTTTTGATTGTGTTTTTATATAAATATAAATTATCATATTTTTCTTCACTCATAAAGACAATGTCTTTCAGTGCTGAACTAATTATGGATTTATGGCAGCCGTTACCTTTTTCTCCTATAATGTTTTTGAGAAGAATAACATTCTATGGTATTCCCAAGGGACTATATGAACATGCTTTCTAAATATTCCAATACCTGTTATGTCTCACAAGACTTAGAGGTGCTCCAATTCAGAGGACTGCATTAATACCAACTGAATTTGGACTGATCTGTTTATTTCTTGAAATGCCTTTTACACAAGGGACAGGACAGTTTATATATATGTTTAGATTTCATGTATGTAAACATGAATGGAATAAAATAGAATGGAAAACGGGTGGAGGGGAAGCCATCCTCATTTTGTTTCTCTCATTTCTTGAGGAACTCCTAGATTTTAATTGCCTGTAAGACATTGATTTGTATCTGTTTAAATTTTCATATTCTTTCCTGCACTGTTATCTTTTATTCCATTAGTTTCGTTTTTCTACTGTTTTTATTATTTGATGCATGTTAATTTTTTTTAATCACCTTGTTATCTACCCAGAGATCTCTCATTATTGGACAGATTGAAAAATGATAGTTGAGATTTTCTCAAGCTGGCGGAGAGACACAAAGACTATGTTTGTTTTTTCTCCCACTAAGAGTTACTTTATTATTCAAAATTAAAATGTCTGCATTTGTCTTGTTCCTTACTTTTACCTTAATGGTAAGTTTATATCTGTGTCCATTTCTTATTTATTTTCTTGCTTGCCAAACAAGCTAACAATAAACAGCCCAACCAAATAACCACAAAGACGACGCCCACCAAGATTAAAATATGCAATGAGAAGAAACCCTACTAGCACTGATGGATGTTACTTAGATTGGGTAAGGAATAGTCTGCAAGAACAACAACCAAGCTCAGAGACCACCAAGGACCCCTTGATGAAATAAAAGACCATATTTTGCTTACAGATTACAGATTATAGATTACAACAGAAGCTACTAACTAACCATTTTCTCAAAACCTTTTCTACATGTTTCTCCAAACATCAGAAATCTGAATGCCTGAAAACTCCAGGTGAGGGAGGGGGGAATATGCCATAACTGACATTTAATGTTGAGATTAGCAGGACTTGTTTACCTCCTCACTTGACAGATTTGAAGCTGAAGAGTATTCAATTTAAAGCCAGCATGACACTTTACTGTCTGAATCTGAAGTTACTCTTAAAGTTTCTGCTGCACTTCAGCAGAAGGGAGATTTAATTTGGGGTGAAAAAAAATCCCAAAAGATTTTATCCATTTCACGGCAGCCTTCTTATTTGCCCAAGGTAAAGGTTCTTAATGCCTCCCCCACATGGCCAGGATAATAAAATAATAGGGCAATAAATTAGGCTGTAAGACAAGCATTATAATTAATGAGCAAGAATTATTGTCAATGGAATAATTGTCGATGCAGGATAGATACACATTTTAAAACTATAGGAACAGTGCATACAAATGGATGAAAACTGGCACCATGGGTTTTTATTTACACAAAGAGGCCACGGGTATATTTCTTGAGTTATGTTACAGTTTAAAAGTCTTGTGGCATTTTAAAGACTGACAGATTTATTGCACTCATAAGCTTTTTTGTAGACTAGAGTTCCCTTCATGCATATAAATCAATTACAAGATATGTTAACTTCTCTAGATAATCTCTTTCATAGACGTACTTGAGCACTGACAAAAATAGAGAAAGATTATGAACTATTTGGCAAAAATGCCACGAAATGTTATCTTGAAAGCTTTCTGAACAACATTTTAGCCTCGTAGACTCCTATGAGGCAGTTTTAAAATGCAGTACAGAGTAATGCTCAAGGCTTCCTAGAGTGTCACTGATGAACACGGATTTCAATTTCTCATATCCGTATCCAGCATTCTAGCTATCCCACAGCAATACCAAAACAGGTATTGCTTAATACATACAGAGAAAACTCTAGGAAGCTTAAAACTAAAATAAGCTGTGTTTCCCATTCTGATTTATGATATTTTGATGTCGTAGGATATTGGCCTTATTAATCCAAAACTTACATTGTCTCTTAAAATAGGTTGCACCACTAAGACTATATAAGAAAGAAAACAATGCATTAATTTCCTTTTTAAACAACAAATAAAAAAACCTGCTCAGTTAGTCAAGCCAGCTATAAAGCAAATGTGAATCACAACAAAGCTCACCTCTAGGTGAGATATTTGTCTTCATAAATATGTATCTCTTTAAGTTTATTTGTGTCTCACTTAAGCTTGAAATATTGGAAGGATTTTCTGAGGAAGAGGAAATGTTTAGAAATTGTGTTTAGATTCTTCATCACTGCAAGCTTTCCAATATAGAATATTGGAATATAGAAAATATAGAGAATCATCATTAGTGATGGAACATCCAAAACTTCAAGAGGCAAGCTGTTCCACTGATCAACTGTTTTCACTGTCAGGTGTTTAATATGGCGCACAGATTGCAGAATCAACAGATAGCACAAAAGGATAACCCAGAGAAGAGATTATGCTATAAAATAAATGCTTTGACCTCAGATGTGGAGTGGGTGCTATTTGCTAAAATCAATAC
The DNA here is from genome assembly GCA_017656035.1 of Myanophis thanlyinensis. Taxonomy (NCBI): domain Eukaryota; kingdom Metazoa; phylum Chordata; class Lepidosauria; order Squamata; family Homalopsidae; genus Myanophis; species Myanophis thanlyinensis. The sequence goes on from JAEANM010001034.1 coordinate 14,034, forward strand.
AGGAAAGCCCTTTTTTAAAAAAAAATGTGCTAGGCTTCTTTTTTATTTTTACTATCTGCACCAATTTGGTATAGTGGTTAAGGTACCAGGCTAGAAAACAAGACACCATGAGTTCAAGTCCTGTCTTAGCCAGGAAAGTCACCTGGATAACCTTGGGCCAGTCACTCTCTCACAACCCAAAGCACCTCACAGGATTGTTGTGGGGAAAAGAAGAGGAAGAGGGTGTGCCAATAATAAAGGCAGGTTACAAATACCATAAATAAAATCGTTGTTTACTATACAAAAAAGAAAAATTCAGTCAGCTAAGTTTTTAAATAAGCCATTAAATCTTGACCAGATAAAATTATATTTATCAGTCTTTCTATTACATAGATGACATCTCAAAAACAGCTCATATTTTATCATCCAAGAGCTAAATCTAATTCTACCTTTCCAATATTGAATAATAATTATTTTTGTACTACTTCTCACAACCAATACTTCTAAATTCCAACTTCCTGAAATGTACACATACATAAATATACACATATGCATATCTATATATTTTGCATTCCCAGTTTTAAACTATATTGATTGTACAGAGTCTCAGGTGGCTCAGTAGTTAGAGTGCAGTACTGTAGGCTACTTCTGCTGATGACGGCTGCCTGCAATTTGGCAGTTAAAATCCCACCAGGCTCAAGGTTGACTCAGTCTTCCATTATTCTGAGGGGGGTAAAGTGAGGATCCAAATTGTTGGGGGCAATATGCTGACTCTGTAAACCACTTAGAGAGGGCTGTAAAGCACTGTAAAGCGGTATATAGGTCTAAGTGCTATCGCTATTGCTATAAACATATCAACAAAATGATGGATATCAGTTCAAAATAGGGCACTAGAAGAAGTTCATACCATAAGGGTAAGTGTATCTGATTCATTTTTTTTACTTTGGCCATAATGAAGTTATTTACTAGATCCCATTAAACAAACTTTGGGATATCCAGTATATGTGAAGAAGAATATTTTGTTGAATTAATCTCATTTTAAGATAATATGAAACATAATATGCTTTAAGATATTATAAGATAAAGAGATCTTTTTAAAAATGATATAGCAATTCTTTATTCGAGAGATCTTACAAATAAGCAGTATCAACCTTATTAATACAGTTTCGTAGTAGTTTATAAAAAATACTATAGACTCAGAATCATCTAAAGGACATTGCAATACAAAGAGTAATTCAGGAATTGTCAATGCTGCTGAACATCTTGATTAATCATTTTAGCTGAATATAAAGTTATTTTGCAATTTCCAAATTTAGTTTTATTATAACCTGAATAATTTAAAACATTGCTTGTAAAAATCTAATCTAAAATATTAATAGCTTTAACTGACAATAATTTAAAAAGATTATCCCAAAATATAAGTTTGTCATATGTCTTGCATTCTGTAATGTACAAAATGCAAACACAAAATACAAAATTACTATGGTTAAAAATACAGCCAAGTATTTTCCATAATGTCAAAGAAGTCATATAACACCCTTTTGAATGTTGTCATATATGTCATAAGATTGCAGAGATATGATAACAAAAAAAAAATCCTATTATTTTATATCAATACATTTATCTACGAAATAAACTCCTGATACTTTTACTTTCTTGTATTGCTTCCAACTTGAATATAAGATATCTTAAGTGGTATATTCAATTAAGTAAAATACACACTTGGAATGGAAATGGAAACAGATGAGATGCATTCTAGCTACATGCAATTAGATGTCCTTAGTCTGGATACACTGACAAACATGAGCTGTGACAAGTGACATGACATGGCATGCATCCCGACAGCATCTATATTTGATGCAACTATATTATTCAAGTCATAATTGTGATGATATTACATACAAAAGTCATCATTGTTTATAACATTTGTCCAGGCCAACCACTTGCTGAATATATTCAGTTAAATATACTTGGCATACATTTTCTTTGAATATATGGTATTCCATCTCAACCATCCCCAGTTCCAGGTTAGGGGAGATTGGGTTTAGCATTTCCCCTCAAAGCTTTTTACTGAATATTTGAAAGCTTAGAGTAAACAGGTTAATGGGCCTTTGACACAGGAGCAGGAACTCTGTAGGCAAATGGATTTATTGATCTACCTCTATTGTTATGTGAATAGTATTCATCATGCCATGAAATTCCCTTCACTTTCTTCCTGACCATATTTCATCCCACAGGTGTCCTAAATTTACATCAATAGACGAATAATTTGTGTTTAAAATGTTATTCTTTGTGCAGAATTTTAAAAACATCATTTCTACCTGTTAAATAATATTATTCAATAATTCAAAATGATTAAGTAAGTCAGGGCTCGTGGCTTGTCATGGTATGAAAATGCAGACAAAAAGAATTTACATCGACCTCTAAACACCACATTAAAAACAAGAATAGGATTTTACATGCACAAAATATCTACAGAGAGAGAGAGTCTTGCTATGGCTGAATGAATTCATGGTTATGGTTTGGGAGAATGTATGATAATGGCAATATACAGATTTACAGCTATGCCCATCACGTCAGCTAATGCCAGCTGACAAAGCTCCAAGGATCTGCTTAGGGCTTTTATTTCATATCAAATATCTGTGGAAAGAAAAAACCCTGCTCTACAGAAGATGCATAATGAGAATGATAGGAGTCTCTCCCTGAAACCTCCCCTCTTTTTTTTTTCTTGCTGAGCTGGAAGAAAATGTTTTTCAGTTCTGTCTGAGAAGCAAGTGTTTAATGCTGAACAGTGGGAAACCGTGGGAGAACTGGGGGACAATTTCCTGCCCTATGTATCATGCTTTTCACTCCAGTTTAGCTGTTATTCACCCTCCTGATTTCCCCTATCTTTTTTTCTAAGGAAAATTTATTATGCAGAAGCATATATACATTGTAAAAGAAGAGACCACAAGAGTCATGAATATACAAATAAAATTAAAACCATGTCCTAATCCAGATGACCTTTAAAAAGGAGCAGCCAAACATATTTTTATGCCCTCATCTGGTTGACGATAGCTGCCTCTCTCCAAAGATATGGCTTCTCCAATAGCTCAGTGACAAAATTGATCAAAAAACACATATGCGACAAAGCCGCTAAGAAATGAAAACAAAAACCCATTTCCATATTATGAAATGAATTTCAGGGTGGACATTTTCCTGTGTGACTAAGATGACCTCTCATGAATAAACCCAAAAGAGAAGAAGAGGAGTAGATTAGTATAACATGTAATGTCCAATATATGTATTGACTGTATATGTCAGTAGTCAGGAAATGTCTCAGGCAATTGGTGTCATTGTACAATTTTATGAAATGTCACAGACACAGAAAAATAAAAATAAAGTATTTGTATTTGTGTGTAAGACAGAGAGAAGAGATTTTTTAAAAAATTCAATCTTACTTTCTTTAGGTTTCATAGTAATGCATTGTATCAACACACATATGTAAAATGTGGGTTTTGTGACTTCTATTGATTATTTTAAATATTTGGGACTTTATATTTTTAAAAATATTTCTAAATATGTGAAAATAAACATGTCAAAACATTTAAAAATATTGCTTTGGATGTTAATAGAATAAATGTTTATAAATGTGAATAAAATTCCATTAAGTTTGTGGGGAAAAATTTATGCTGTAAAAATTAATATAGTTCCTTGCTTGATTTGTCTTCAGAAGGATCCCAGTGTTAATCCCAAATAAATATTTTTGTCAGATCAGAAATTATTCAGAAAATTATTTGTGATTATACCACCCATTATGGGCTTTAGTAAAAATTATTAATTTCCATCAGGGACAACTTGCTTGGATAAACATACAGTACAAAAGCTGTTTTACTGTATGTTTCAAGAAATCTTTAGGCACTATTGGGGCATAGATTAGATTTTGATATTGAGAGTCATTAATATTTAACCTTTTGGTAGAAGTCGAAAGTAAGAATAGACAGTAAAATATTTTATTGGAACGTATGAGCAGGAATGGAGTAATGATTTCAAATCAATTATTATGTAATAAATAGTCAAAGCACACCCAAAGTCAGGCTGTTCCATATTTATCAAATGTAGCTTCCGAGTAGTCTTCAAAGGCAGTCTTACACAGAGCAGATTGTAATAGTCTGTCCTGAAAGTAATGAGCCAGATTGATATAGTTAAGGCACCAAACTAGAATCTAGGAGATCTTGAGTTCTAGTCCTGCCTTGGGCACAAAGCTGACCAGGTGATCAAGTAAACCACTTTCTCTCAGCCCTAGGAAGGAGGCAATAGCAAGCAACTTCTGAAAAACTTTGCCAAGATAATTACAGGATGTCCAGACAATCTCTAATAATCAGACATAATTGCTTGGGCTTCGTGCTTCAGATATGTTAAGGAAAGTCTCCCATTAGGAGAATAAGTGCGAATACACAAACCAGCATCACACAGACACTGAATTGTAAAAAATAGATTTTACTTCCGTGGAAATAGAGAGATGCAAAGTCCATCAATCAATCCGAATTCATACACAGTTAAGTCAGTCAGCCATCAACAGTTCAGTTCAGGGATAATCCAATAATCACAGTCCAGAGTCAAATACACAGGTACACAAAGTTTGTAAACAGTAGCAAAAACTCACAGTAAATCCACACTGATTAATACACAACACTTCTGCAACCACAACCAGAAACAAACAGCAACTAGTATCTAACAGTGATTCTGGCTCCATTTTATGCCGCTTGAGGAAACAGCAACCTATCACATTTTCAACATTACTTAAAGTTACAGTATTGCAATCCTGGTTTATATATTGCCAACCCAGCTGTTAGATTTACATTTCTAACAAGGTAGATGTGCAACTGATGCACCAGTCAAACTGGGCAAAGTTTTCCCATCCATGACCCTCACTTGCCTAGTTGAGAAGACTGCCCCAAGTGGGTGCTGCCCTTTCAAGAGGAGTGCTGCCTTGCCCAAAGTAATAATCAGAGACAAACAACAGCCAAATGGTTTCTGAACAACCAGCAGTTCTTGTCCTGCCAGGCCGCTGTTTGCCGATACCGAAAATGAAATCTAGGCCTATAACTCAGCAATAATGCCAGTTTTAAGGAGTTTCTTTTTCAAGCTATTTCATAGATGACATCTGAAATTCAAGAATCAAGGGATAGGGTTGATATTTATCCCTTCTGTGAGATAGAATCCTCTTTAATTTACCTGTTATCCGACTTTAATCTTCAGACATAATGTGTATCTCTATATATTTATTAACATATTAAATTTCTAAATTAAACTAGATAGTTAGCAAAAGTCAGATCAGCTCTCTCACTATTAGGGGTGGGCAACACAAGTAGATCTTCTCTATTATAGCAACCCATGGAAATAAATTTTGCTTGGGAATGAAATAACATGGTTTCTAAATCCCACACAGAGCTTAAAATTCTCATATAGCTTTTTCAGATATTTCAAAGGGTTTGTTTGACTGCCCTGGCCTCATAGGTACTGCTGAATGAGCAGAGAGAAGCTGAGGTCAGCTTGCTGCTACTTGGTGGGCAAGGATCCCACAATGATGTCTTATGCCCTTTTTATTATACAGCTCAATTGCGGCAATAGACTCTACATGAGCTATCTTTGAAGAATACCTGAAAACCAATGTTGGTACAAAAATGCAGCAGCCCATCTCCTTGCTTCTGTTTATCACTAGGAATATATTAAAAAGTAGCTTAAGGCCTTGAACTGGTTGTCAATCTTGTTTCTCCATAATGGCTGAAACATTGAGGAACAGACTCTCTAGTGACGATCTTGTCTCAAATACGTACGTATGATTATTTTGTGTACTTTATTGTTTACATGGACACTTGAATGCTATATTCCATGCACATTTTAGATTTTAGTACATGACTCAAATATTATTACCAAGCATACAGGTGGTCCTCGACTTACAACAGCTTATTTAACGAACATTCGAAGTTACAAAGACATTATAAAGACATTCATGACCATTTTTCACACTTACGACCCCAGCAGTATCGCCATGGTCACATAATCAAAATTCAGACACTTGACAACTGAATCATATTTATGATGATTGCAAACTCCTGCGCTCACCTTTTGTGACCTTTTGACAAGCAGAGTCAATAGAGATGCCAGATTCACTGAACATCCATGTTACTAGCTTTGCCTTTGCAGTGATTCACTTCACAACTATGGCAAGAAAGGCTGTAAAATGGGGCAAACTCACTTAACAACTGTTTCGCTTAGCAATAGAAATTTTGGGTTCAATTGTGGATATAAGTTGAGGACTACCTATATTTAAATCAGTCATCACTCTGGACATTTTAACTGTAATTTTAGTGATTGTTTTATTGTGCTTATTAAGAAAGGAAAACATTTGTAGCTCAAGATTGAAATGAGGGATTCCTCCTGAATTTCTTGCAAACGTTTCATTACCCAATGATGTTACCTAGTCTGGCTAATGAAATGTCTGCAATAAAACAATCACGCTCTGAGAACACCGATGACCCATTATTGTGCTTATTGTGTAAGCAATAATATGTTTGAGTGACTCGGTGGCACATGAATCCAGCAAAGAGACAGCAAATAGACTAGTGTTGGATTCATTGTATGAATCCAGCAATAGTCCATGATAACACTTCCTCATTCACTACAGGCAGTCCGCGACTTACAACAGTTCATTAAGTGACTGTTCAAAATTACAACAGCACTGAAAAAAAGTGACTTATGACCACTTTTCACAGTTATCATCATTGCAATATTTCCATGATCATGTCATCAAAATTCAGATGCTTGGCAACTGTTTCATACTTATCGCCATTGCAGTGTCGTGGGGGCAGGGGGTCCTATTGCAACCATCTGATAAGCTAAGTCAATGGGGTAACCAGGCTCACTTAACAACATTAAGTGTCAGGGTTCTAAGTAATAGATTCATTGCATGCAAAAACTCCGAGGCAGGTGGATTCCTCAAAAAATAGCTTTATTGGAAATATTTTGGCACATATCTGGTGAAAATTAACTGAGAGACTCCTTGGTTTTCAGCTAATTAAAAGTAAAAATTTTCCTCTCTCCTCTAAACAAGCAGCATCTGCTGGTCTGGTGACATGACTCCTCCTTTCTCTGCCAGGTATGGCAATGTCCTTGGTTCCCAAGAGAAAGCATTTATTTTGACTACACAACCACAACTATCTCTAATCCCCACTTCCTATCCGTCGCTCCAGCATGGCAGCATTGAAGCCTCAAGATGGCTTCGGCCAGATCAGCTTCATGGTTGACAGGTGTTACTAATTTAACAACCCAGTGATTCACTTAACAACTGTGGCAATAAAAGTCATAAAGTAGGGCAAAACTCACTTAACAAATTTCTAACTTAGCAACATAAATTATGGGCTCAATTATGGTTGTAGGTCGAGAACTACCGTATGGTCTTTAAAGGGTTACATATAAGTGTGTACATGAAATGTATCAGTGTAGCTGCTAAGAGTTGACACCAACTTGATGGAACATAATCAATGTGTACACACACACACACAAACCAGGATGTCATAGTAGTTAAGATGCTGAATTAGGAGCGGGCAGACTCAAGTTCTAGTTCTCTCGTAGGCAATAAAGTTGTCTAGGTGACTTTACCCAATTATTATCTCTCATCCCTAGGTTGGAAGCATGAAAAACATTTAAATATTAAACTACAGCATGACAGATTATGATCGGTAACTTTTAATGAAGCAGTTTTTAGCCTGCAGTCAATTGGTTTGGGCTGACCACTTCTCTCACACACATTTACACTTACATTCACAGTGCCTCTCCTAGTCACAAAAAAGCTGCCTACACTTGTTCTATCTAGTATAGGCCAAACAGAAAAAACTGCAGGATTGTTTTATCTGGGCAGACAAACCAATTAACCAAAGGCAATAAAGCTTAAGCCCAAAATAAAACTTGGGTATTTTTTTATTATTATTAATCAGTAGTTTTAAGATTGAAAGGCACAAAAGCATTTCAGGTCTACTATATACACAGCTGCTTCCTCCTTCTTCTAATATATTTCATATCAGAAACCTTGAGATGGCCTTGCCAGCCAACCTGCATCTGAAGCTAACAAATATGTTGTTTTTCAGAATGAAAATATTACTGCTGCCCAGGAGTAGTACGGATGTGAACAAATGATGTGAGCAGCAAGCAGCTGAACTCAGTCAATGAATCTTTTAAACAGCAACACCATTTAGATTTGTTTTTTTTTTAATTCTAGAGTTAAACTTCTAAATGATAATACTGCATCTCTAAACTCCAGATTTCCATTAAATTGTAAAATTCTCAAAGAACTTCCTCTCTATATCCATATACTGAAAAACACCCATAGATGGCCCTGATAATGTAAACTAATTATGAATGATTAATGAAGTAACAGAACCCTAATAAACAAAAATATTTTAATCAGTTGAAAATTCTGTGAAGCTGCCTTCAATTAAGAAATGTCCTAAATTCCCTTAGGGATGGGAATATGTACATGTTCGTTTTTGCAATGAGAAGCATATTGGGTTTTTATCTCCTTTGTGTCACGTCTGAAATCAATCAAAGTTTCAGCTCAGTTTTGCATACAGACAGCTGCACAGTCAATCCCAGGTGGGTGAGGTTTTCCTTTAAATAAAGATTTATGTATTTTAACATTTAACAGGAACCATTTGGTCAAGAAATCTTTCTTGAAATAAAAGATAGCTCTATACCTGCATAGGGATCTTAAAACCCATTACTATATTCCTTTTATTCATTATCATATTTACCTAAAAGGAATACTAGTTCCCCATCTCTTCCAAGTAATTTATCTATAAAATAGAGAAGTTAGCAGATTCACTAAAAATATCATAACAAAGAGGGATGCTGTTTTCTATTTGATCTTCCTTAAATTCAGAATCATCTTCCTTTTAGATAAATATGTATATAAACAATTGTCATGCTCTGTCATATCACACTTTCAAATGTGATAGCTTTTTGGAGAAAAAAGCTGAAATTGGACTGCCACTGAAAGAAAAACAAGATTTGCTTTTAAATGGGAGACCACCTGGAAATTCAAAGATTATTTGTTGGACTCAAAAGGGAAAAGAAATAAATAAAAAGTTTGATATAAGACAACAGAAAACCCTTTCTCAGAACATCTCTTCCAAATGTAGATCCAATCCATTCATATAAAAATCCATTCCTAATTCTTTCAAGCTTTCCTTAAATCAATAGTACAAATCCACAAAGAAATAGCGGTGACAAACTCAGACTCAGAAATACTTGTAAAGTATGCAAATATCATTCAGTGAGTTGAAGGATCGTGCTATGATTTCAAATAGATATAGAACATGCTTCCCTGGAATCATTTAGTAGCATGTCCCATATTTAGCATGTTGCATAAATGTTTAAAAATAAAATAATTAAATGATTCTGTATTACCCAATTCCAGTCACATCATGTACAAACTGGCAAACTAATTTTTATCCTGTTGTCTTATATAGGAGGGATAAAAGGAGAGAAAAGTAACAAAAAAGGGAGTTGATCCATCTACAATATCTGGAACTGACACAAAAGGTCAAACCAAACAAGGTATTAAAAGTGAGGAGGAGGGGTTGCAACAGACAAAAAACAGTTATAATTATATAATAATTTTACAATTTACAACCTACAGTATAAGACCATCTCATATAATTTTAACAATCCCCATTTTGTATCCCCAGAGAACATGCAGTACTACTAAAATATTAAAATTAAATTAACAATTTTGAGAAATGTATGCTTTGCAAAGTAAGAGTGGCCATAATAAGGCACACATCTGTGAAGCAAAACATGTCCAGTTGAAACCATAAAACCTATTCCTTTCCCTAATCCACAAAAAATCCACAAACTTTTCCAGGTGCTCTTACCCAGTTATAGCACTGCATTTTTGGACATAACCCCACATCCCTCAGCTGTATGCATGTATCAAGGTAATGTGGGGTTGCTAAATCGTAGTTGGATTTATAGGCTAAATAGAATAAATATCTCTATTTCTAGTGGAAAGAGCTGTGATATCTTAAAGCCTTTAAAACAGAGATGTTCTTGTTTTTGACCAGCGAAAAGACAGGATAGCTCATAATTTATTCACCACTTGAATTGTCCAATTCCTGAATGGCAGGAGAAGTTTCATGTCTTCCTTGGTGCAAGACAGTGCAGAAGCACAGTTAAATGTGCTAAAGCACATTAGCATATCTTCTCCAAATATAAGTCAAATGAACCTGCAGAGATGGAACGCAGTGGCTCATGTGGTTAGAACTCTAGGCTGACAATCAAGTAGCCTGTGTTCATGACCTAAATGCTGCTTTGTGATGGATGAGCTCTCGTTATTCGCTCCAGCTCCTGCCCATCTTATAATTCAAAAGCAAGTAATCTCAAATTGATAATTTTGGTGGGCAATTAACGTGAAATGAGCCCCCAACCAGGAATCCCCTAGGCAACAGCGATGTCACCATCTAATCCTTTCAACCCAAAGTGCCTCAGCGCTTCTGACACGAAAGCAGGAGCAACCTGCAGAAAAGCATTGAATGCCAGCAGCATAGAGACAAGGCAAAGGCCATTCCCACAGATCAAATGAGATGATCTGACTGGTTCTCCATTTCTTTATAGCTGGGATCTTCCAAATGTGTTAGACTAAATAGAATATATCACAACCGTAACACATTATTTCAACTAGCTGGCTAGAGTATGCGTACATTATATATGTCAGAGGATACAAAATTGGGGAAGACTGCTTTCCAATATATAATTGTAAACTTTCTCACTATAACATTTCTTTTTCTTTCTTAGTTCAACCACGACGTTGTTAATCAATCTAAGCCTTTCAATATTAGGATTTGATATTTGGCAGAATTCAGTTTTTTAATTACTTGATAATCAATTCTAAAATCAGCATTTGCTAAGTTTCTCCAAAGCTGACTGCCAAGTAAGAAGTCAGTGTTCCACACTTGGCTCTATACCTTGCTACTACTAATATTCAATGAATAATTAAAGTTTTAAACTCATTTATGCTTGAACACATTCAATGATTATCAGAGGAACAAGTAATGTTTTTATTGCTTGCCATTACTACAGCTTAAGTGTAGAGGAAAAAAAGATGGTTATCAACATTTCATATCAGCTTTGCAGAGTATATTACAAATCCTTTATAAAATGGTAATTTTACTCATCTCTTTCACCACAGTTTATATGAGTTTATAACTCGGTGAATGTCTGTCATGCTGGTAAGATGCTATTACACAGCCATAAATAAAGCCATTCAGATCTGTATATGCAGAGACACAATTGTGTGTAAAAAATATGCCCATTCTATTTTATTCTATGTATTCACAACTGGAAATTCACTTCAACTCAAGGTTTTATTACTAGTTCTGCTGCTGAATTCATATGGCGATTGAACAACTTACATACTTTTGGACGCAAAAGCTGAAGATAAAGAATATCATGAAAAAATAAGTATACAATATAATAAAGACAAAATATAATAAATACAAAACCAAATAGACCTACTACATAAGAGACAAAACATTATACTTTGATCATCAATAATTTTTGTTCAAGAGGGAAATAAATTTCAACAGAATTTTCTTCCAAGCTTCCAAATTCTAATCAAAATAATCTTTATACATCAGTAAATTTAAAATTATTTCATACTTCACCACAAAATACTGAAAATAGCTGACAACTTCACATGTATTTTCTACTTGCTAAGTCAAAAGAAAAATGTCAAGTATGGAGGGGATGACAATTATGAAACAGTTCCTGGAATAAACGAAATTGATGAAAGCTGCCATACATTGGCTGCCATATAAGGGCAACCTCCCCCCATACCTTATACTAAATCTAGTTGCTACCCCTGCAGTGAAGAAAGGGATGCAACAGAGCAAAGTATGTCCCATTACCATTTATGTACATTCTGACAAAGTGAACTAATAGAAACAAAAATCCTGGAAGAGTACATGCATTAGTTCTTGTCACCATGGAAAATAGTTGGTATTCTGAAAAATGGCCCATGATTATGTCTTCACAATTTTTAGCGTGCAATATTTTAAAAACAGAATTTCAAGGCTACTTACATGCACTTTAAAAATACAAATAGAAAAGTATGAACAACTGCAATTCCACCCAGGTGAAGAAGTACATTCCACCATCTTGACTCAGTGATGATATTTACTTTATATCATTCCCTAATTCTTCTCCAAAAGTAACATCTACACTTGAAATTATTTTATTTCACATTTTCCTTAAAGGATGTATTTATCCAGTTAGGGTTTTACCAAACAAACCAAGGTTCTTGGAAAAGAAAAGGAAGGACAGCCAATGATTCCAAACTTTTCTACTGCATAGTTCATGCAGCAGGGAACATTTCCATTGTATGTTATGAGCTGACTTTCACCAAGAATTCTGCAATTCTCAGCTTGACTTCCAAAGTCATACTAGCTTGGAAAATAAGTTTTTCCCATCAATATTCTGACTTTGAATTATTTTATAAATCAATTTGTGAGAGTTGAGGCAGAAGGAAATCTGGAGACAGGATGACTTCTTTCAGGCATCATCTTTCAGTTAAAGTATTATTGTTCAAAAACTCTCTGTGTGTGTGTGTGTGTGCTGTGTAATTCTTGTTGCTTGCACTTGCAGACATATCATTATCCAAAATCTGTACATCTACATACATCATCTTCTATTGGATTTTTTTTTTCAAAATCTGTTTTCTGAATTTGGATCTATTAGGCAAAACTGAAGAAGTGCGAAGAGAAAGCCTGACACTACAGCTTCTTTCAGCAAACAATTGCATTTAAATAAGCACATCAAGAAAATTGAACCTTAAACTCATTAAGGCAACCAATTATTAATGTTAAAGTCAAGAAGGGGTATTGGTCTTACCTAATACGCTCCTTCTCGTTGTGTGGAGAGTCACTCTGTGCCTTTCTAGATCTTTGACTGAGTGGAAATTGCTTAAAAGGGCAGGCTCTGCCCTCTCTCTCCAGCTTTCTATGAATGTCCATGATGAACATGCTGCAGCATCTGACATACAATAGCCTTACCCTGGGACATAGAAACACACAACAAACATGGGATAGGAATGGATAATCTCTCCACCCAACGAGAAGGAGCGTATCAGGTAAGACCAATGCCCCTTCTCGAGTGTGGAGAGGAGATCCATAGCTGGAACATACCAAAGCCGAAGTCCCCTTTTAAGGGCAGGATACACTCTGGTCCCAGCATTCTAGAGAGGAATGAACACTCTGCAGCATTCTTCTACCAAAAGTCGCTTCAACCAAAGCAAACATATCAAGTCTATAGTGCCCAATGAAAGGAATAGAAGATGCCCATGTGGTTGCTCGGCAAATTTTTTCTATGGACGCCCTAGTCACCCATGCTGCCAAAGTGGCTATACTCCTCATGGAATGAGCCGTTATCCCTCTTGGAACCGGAAGGTTATGAGACTGATAAGCAGCCGCTATGGTGTCTCTAATCCATCTTGCTATAGTGGAAGCGGACACCCGCTGTCCCAAATTTCTGTCCAGGAAGGACATCATAAGGGCCTCTGACCTGCAGAAAACTGTAGTCCTATTGATACAGATATGAAGCGCCCTTCGAACATTTAATGTGTGCCACCTACGCTATAATGGGTGCACTGGATGGGGACAGAAATTAGACACAGTAAGTTCTTGAACCCTCTGAAACCAACCATTAACCTTGGAAATGCAGGGTCCAAACATAACACCACCCTGTCCTCATGAAAGATACATAAATGCTGCCTTACCAAAAGAGCAGCTAGCTCCAAGATTCTCCTAGTCGAAGTGATGGCTATTAAGAAGCTCACCTTCCAAGATAAACACCTAACTGAGGCAGTCCGCAGAGATTCAAATGGGGCCCTTGTAAGTGCATTCAATACTTTAGGGAGGTCCCAGGAAAGATACCAATGGACTATGGGGGGACTAAGATTAGTAGCCCCCTTTAAGAAGCTGCAGATGGTGGGCTGCTGTGATAAGGGGGACCCCGTGCCACAGTCAATGACAGATGCCAAGGCAGCGACCTGTCTCTGAAGGGTGTTGGGAGCTAACCCTTTGTCCAGCCCCTCCTGAAGGAGATCTAAAAGATGGGCGAGGGACGGTTGGGTGGGGTTGCAGCCTACTTTGGAACACCAGCTGCAGAAGGAACTACAGGTTGCCTCATAAATCCTAATGGTAGACGGGCTTTAAGAAGTTTGGATGGTCTGGACTACTCTCTCTGACACAGATGCTCCAACTAGAGCTGCATGCTCAATTTCCAGCATGGCTCGATGTGCAGGACTGCTCCTTGACTGAGCAAGTCTGGAGCCTGTGGGATCCGCCATGATCTGGCAATGGATAGGCTTACCAGATCTGCGAACCACAGTCTGCGCAGCCAGTGAGGCGCCAGCAGAATGAGTTTGGCTCTCTCTTCCCTCATTTTGTGTATTACCCCTGGAATGAGAGATAATGGAGGGAAGGCATACAGAAGACTCTCTGGCCAGGGAGAATGCAGTGCATCCACTCCCTCCACCGCCTTTGTGGGGAATCTGGTGAAGAACCAAGGAAGTTTAGCATTGAGATTTGTTGCAAACAGGTCCACCTTGGGCAGTCCACCAGTTTGCGGAACAGTTGTGGGTGCATGTGCCATTCTGCCATTCTGAGTCCTGCTCGGCCAATCTGCCCGCACATTGGCTATGCCTGAGATTTGTTGTGCTTGAAGGGACTTCAGGTGCTTCTCTGCCCATGCACAGAGAATAGCTTCCTTGCAGAGAGACCTTGACTTGGTGCCCCCTTACCTGTTTAGATGCGCTTTTGTTGCAATGTTGTCGGTCAGAATCAGCATGTCTCTCTCTTCGATCTCATCCTGAAATGCCCGAAGCACCAAGTGTACTGCTTGCAACTCCAGCCAACTGATGTTGTGCTGGAGGTCCTCCTGCATCCACCTCCCTTGTGCTGTCCTCTGCTTTAGATATGCTCCCCAGCCGAGAAGGCTGGCATCCATGGTGATGATCACTGGCAAAAGGGTCTGAAATTCCCACCCCTTGAGAATGGCTGGCGACACCCACCAACAAAGAGAGGAAAGCACCTCTGCAGGAACACTCACTGATGTCAGATCATGACTGTGCCCTGCTCTCTGGAACAGAAGAAGGAACCACTGCAGACACCGGGAATGAAATCATGCCCATGGGACAATGTCTATGCAGAACATCATTTTGCCCAGTAATTTGGAAGCAGTGCCAGTGGTACCCCGGAGAGCTGGGTTATCTGAGAGATGATTCACATGATGCTGATCCTCCTGTCTCGAGACAGATAGACTGTACAAGATGTGGGGTTGATCACTGCCCCCAAGTACTGCAACCATTTGGATGCCGACAGGTGACTCTTTCTCCAATTGATGGAGAACCTGTGGCTGTGAAGAACCTCGATGGCCGATGCCAAGTCCTGAGCTGCCATGCTCTCCAACGATTGTATCAATGGATCATCAAGGTAACACTGCACCTGGTCCGGCTGGATCTGAAGGTGGGATGCCAGAAACGCCATCAGCTTTGTGAATACCCTTGGGACAGAAGCCAGGCCTAAGGGAAGAGCCCAGTACTGAAAGTGCCGACACTTGTAATAGAAGCAGAGGAATTGGCGATGATCGCAGTGAATGGGCACATCGTATTTCATTCTCCACGGCCAGTTATAATGGAAGCTGGCTAAATCTAGGCGCTGGAAAGCACAGCCACTCGGTCTTGGCTGGGTTGAGTTGAAGTCTGTTAAGCCTCATCCAGCTCTGCACGGCCTCCAGGCCCTGGCCCATCACTTCAACGGCCTCATTGGGGTGGTTTGGGGTGGAAATGAACAACGGAGTGTCGTCCGAATACTGATGGAAACTCACCCCAAAACCACGGATGATCTCACCCAGCAGCTTCATATAGATGTTAAACAGCAGGGGGAGAGAACCGACCCCTGAGCACCCCACATACTAGGGGCCTCGAGGTCAACCTCTGCCCCCCCGCCAGCACAAACTGCGAGCAGCCGGAGAGGAAGGAGAACCACCGCAGCACGGTATCTCCCACTCCTAACTCCCCCAGCCGCTGCAGTGTGGTCGACAGTATCAAAAGCCGCTGAGAGGTCTAATAGGACCAGGACAGAGGAACAACCCCTGTCCTGGGCCCTC
>JAEANM010001035.1:0-25408 GCA_017656035.1 Myanophis thanlyinensis
CATATGTACACACACATATGTATATATTATATAATCATGTATTCTCATTCTGGGCAGATGATCTTGAAGCTCAGCTTTGACCTCCATATTTTTTCGATACATCGGTCATACCATTTCTTAATTACTATTAATTGAAATTAAGAAATTAATCCTTAATTTCACAACAATGTTAAAATTCTTTTGCATTCTTCTTCCACATATTTTTTTTAGCAAGATTTATGAAATCTACATAGACAAAAGGACATCATTTTAGTTGAACTACAGCTGTCTGTTGGAAGAAAAAGACTCTTACCTTGCTTCCTGGACTTTGCTTTCATCAGGATTAAGGCACTGGTATTCTTGTATATAACCCTGGGAGCAGTTGATTTTTGTAAAGTCTGGCATACACACTGCAATGAAATTAGGTCTCAGACGTCCCACTGACACTTTGGCAATATCAGTAAAGGATTGGCTGATAGCACAGCCAAATGCAAAGCAACCCACTTGCTTGTATAATGCTGCAATGTATGGATTCTGGATAAACGACCGAGATTTCTCCTTCAGGCAGTGGATCCGATAGAATTCTCCTATAATAATCTGCAAAAAAGAAAAGTGTATCTTTTAAAAAAGGATATTCAGTCTTACTGAAGATTGTATAGTTTTAAAACAATAGCTGATCACAATCTAACTGCTGACATCTCTTCACCAAATGATTTATTACTAATGAATTATTGGCAGCAACTAGTTGAACTTGGCTGATATCAAAAAGGTAATCTGGACTGGATCCAATATATTTTTGGGGAGGCCACATGGAAATATCAGGCTGTGGAGCTGAGAAAGCATCCAGAAAAAGGAAATGGTATATTGTTGCCAAGAAAACTACAGACCATCTTTTCTCACCTCTATTGAAGTTGCCTTGAAGGATATTTTAACTTCACTTTAAAAAAGTGATTTGCCCCTTCTATTAAGTTACAATTCGCCATTTAACAGTGAGAAAATATAGTCAATAGTGAGGATCATCACAGGAAGAAAAGTAGATAGTAAAAGTAGATTAGCTCAAATTAAGTGTTTTGAACTGTTCTTTTTGAAACTAGTAGTATATTTCAGAACGCTAAAATGTGCTCATGCACTTTTTCCCCCATGTTTGCTTTTGAAATATACCATCAAAGCCAAGTAGAATTCAATCAAGTCTCACAGTGTGGTTTTGAGTCCTTATATTGAAATATAAGCTCACACTGATTGCTCAAAATTTTGATTGCTCAAAATTTTATAAGCAGATATTGAAATCATAAGCTCACACTGATTGCTCAAAATTTGGTACTTGTATACCAAATAATTCCATATTACTATTAATGTCTGAGACAATGATATCTTTGCCTGAACATCTGATGGTTTATCTAATATGATCTTTCGAAATGATTTGCATTTACATACCAAATCTAACCAAAGAGTACTCAATGCCTCAGGCATGATGAGCACTTATTACTAATTTTCCAGTTGGCCTACCAGCCAACATAAGAGGCTATTCAAAGCAACAAATTAGCCACAGTATTTTACAACTTCATAATTAAGCAGCTGTTTTGGGCAGTAGTTTGGAACAGCAGCAGATAAGACCATCATCTATCCTGATCCACTAACAAACCAACTGAATTCCAGTAATAGCACCAATCCATCTGAAATTAAATCCAGACCTTCACCCTGTATATTATAAATAGTATTTTCTAGCTGATATTGAAGGGAGGATGATGTGATGTAACAACAGTTATGGAAGAAGATGAAAGCTAAGAGATACTTATGTTTACTTCTCAGATATTAATTTGTAGATGGGAGTGTCTATTGGCACATGAGTTTGCTGCTCTGATTTTGTGGATTAAACTTGACTGTATTAGTTCCTCTTAAACGCCCTAGTATCTAACTAGTTGCAGCAGGTAGCTTATGTTTATTAATGTACTGACAAGCTATCATATCATCCTTTTTATGAATAAACACAATGTTTTGTTTTTCTCTTCTGTGAATCAGATTTTCTCTCTGCTTCTCCCTCTAAGATCTTATATGGCTTTTTTAATGTATTGACAAAAAGTTGTGCTTTAACAAAAAAAATGTTTCTAATTCCATTAAATACTGCACATATAGAGACAATTCAATTTATCAGAAAAAGAGCAACTTATTCAATGGAACTAGTATACAGTACTTTGGGCTACCTATTTCAGCTTCAATATACTTGAATAAATTAACAGCTGGTTACTGTAGCTCACAAAATATATTTATTTTATTGCTTTCTAAAGGCGTCTGTACGGGACAAGCAGTAAAGATCTGCTTAAATGAGTTACTGTCATGCTAGCTTTCACCTTGAAGAACAATGTGTTCTACTGACTGGTGAAAGATCTCTGTATTTTTCATATTTGGACTTGCTAAGCCCATTTTTCTATATGACAATATGATTATTCTGAATAATAAAATGGAATCCTCCACTCTACCTCTGTAGCTCTACTCTGCTCAGTGTGGTTAAAGATGCTACAGGTGTGGTTTGTGGTACACGTCACCCAATAGCTGGGATTCTTACATTTGCTTCATTTTGCTGTAGCAGAGATTTCTGTGCAAAACTAAAACTCTGTGGAGCAGGGGAGGGGAAGAGTTGTGTTTTTATATTTCAGATATTTATACATTTGAAGAAAAGAGTTCACATGACACAAATGTGGTTGGATTATTTCCCAATCACTGAATCTGATCTTGAAAAGAGAACATACTGTACATATCAAGCACAGAATACTTCAGAACAATTTATTGATCCCCAAACTATAGGTATAATGTGGGTTTGATATTAAATCAGAAGGTTGTGTAAGACCTTGTTATTGTTTTAAGAGTTGCAAACTTTAGGATTATCCTGATATCTTTGTTCCAGGTCTTAACCCTACAGGCAATGATAACCCTGGAGACATAATTAGAAAAACTAGTCCAGCTGGTTTCATTTGAACATGCCATGTACTGCCTATTACCCGAAAGCAACCAAATAAAATAAAATCAAAAAGCTGTGGGCGTTTCTGCCATCATTACACCACTTATTGGACAATTGCTTTTCAGATGTTGCAAAATATAAGCTTCAGGTGTAGTCGAGAAATGCAAGTAATTCCACAGGTACAACAGTTCCTAAACTAATCCTCTAAATTCAAGCTTGCCTTCTGGATTGAGAGCTTTTAAAGTGCTACTATTATAACTGCACCCATATGTCTAAGCCAGTGTTTCTCAACCTTGGCAGTTTGAAGATGTGTGGACTTCAACTCCCAGAATTCCTCAACAACACCAAGGTTAGAAAACAACAATCAAAGACAGGGGTGGGCAACTATGACAACTTTATGACTTGTGGATTTCCCAGAATTCTTGAGCCAGCCATGTTGATGTAGGAATTTTGGGAACTGAAGTCCACAGATCATAAAGTTACTATTGTTGTCCATCTTGGTCTAAGCCATGTGGAGATTTATCTTCCATGTATGCTCATGAATCCTATTAATCTTATCTTCCTGTTTAAGAATGTTATGAGTGGTGGCTGTCCTCACATCTCCAGTTTTATTTTACAACGTTTAAAGAAGGACTTTCTTTACAGTTCCTAAATATCTTTAGGTTTATTTTAAATTGGTTATTTTATCACACAATTTATTCAAAGGCAAAACAGCAAACTATTCTGAAAAAGACTTCATGGTTGAGTCTCACAGGCCACATAATAATGGGGAGAAAATATTCCTGAATCATTAATAAAGATTATTCTTAACTAATAGTGTTGTTTATTTATACTGATTCTCCTTATAATCCTAATGTATTGGACCACAATTCCATCATTTTCTGCCAGCTGAGATATATTGGGGATTATAATAATTTCATAATAAACACTAACTTCTTTGTGCCCAACCTTGAATGAACATAGGGCAATCCCAATGATCCAAGAAATTACAATAAAGCATAAAAATAAAAATGGAAGGTATGATAAGATGAGGGATCTTTCCCTTGTCAAAGCGCTGGGTTAGATATTCACAGCTCATCTAAATAACAACAGGGTGAAGGCCATCTGCCTCTTGGAAAGAACCTTGGCACCAAACTGTCTTGGGGAGTAGCAGATTAAGGACATTTAAAACAAAATATAGTGATGTTGAATATCTGTGACCTTTTGCTTACACTGTAATTTACAAGGCTATATCAGTATTTACTCAAACCATCAACAATGATTTTCTACTAAAAGCATCATTATATGGAGCCATGACATTTAGAAAGGCCATTTCAAAAAGAAATTTGTTTCATGGCATTATTCAGCAAGTGAAATTAACCAGGCAAGGGCTTCATTTTTTGAGTACTATAAATCAGCATTTATAGTTTGCCTCCAAATTATATGCTTATGTCATCCAGTTGCTATATTAGTTATAGATGGAGGAAATGAAGAGAGGGTCACAAATCTGCAATTTCCTGGAAGTATATGAGATTGAAGAGGGAATTATTCATGTCAGGGTTTGTGCTTCAAGATAGATGGCATGATCAATGCAAATATCTTATTTTATAATACAATAAACTTGAATTATAACTTGAAATGTAATCTGCATAGGCATATTTGAGTAAGAGTTTTCAGGAGCACCTCTTGATTGTGTTTACATTCAATAATTAGTGCAACGGTCCTTACGATCATGGATGAGTTCATACTTGCTCGTATTTTTCTGTTGCTTCCGATATGTAGCATGCTTTTACTAGCACAATTCACAAGCTTTAACTAGGTTATTTCCACGTCTACCAGAAATGCCTTGGACTTGATAGTAATACTATACATCATCTGTATAAACATGCTTGCCTAGCATCTTCTAATCTTAAAACCTGAAGACAATTTAATGAAAATACACAATTTAATCAAGTCCAAATGTTTATGCTCATTGAAAGAAAACCATAAGTTTAATTAATTTTTGCCATATTTTCAAAATAGGTGCTCTGAACTCCAATTTTACTAATTGCTTCTAGTGAAACTAAAACATAGAACTAAAGAACTAAAACTTTCAAAAAGGTCTCAAGCAAAAAAGAAAGATAATTTCCAAGAACTATCTACTTTCTAGAAAGTGAGAATCAATGGGTTACACTACTTCTAAGAAACTCTATTTATGTTTATTTGTTATTTCTGAAGGAAACCTATGATTTGGTTTTCAATGTCTTAATTTTTAAAGCAAAATTCCAAACATTCAATCATGATAGAAGAAGCCAATATAACACAGAATGGTCAAATCAAAAGTCAATATGCCAAATCCATAAAAACCTAAAAGAAACAGAGGAAATAAAGCAAATTTAAAATGTTAGGCAAATGGAAACAACTTGTTTGGAGACTAGTCCAGAATTGAAGTTTCAACACAATAATTGTCTTTCTTTATATACAGAAATACAAACATACATAGCTAATTATACTACTTAAAATCTAAAGTTCTTAATGCAAGTGATTACTCAGTAGATATCCCAAATTTTCTTTTTAACGCTTAGCGTATTTCCTCTACATTCACCTAAGAACAACAACAAAAAAAAAAGATGCTTCAAAAAGCCATTGCTAGTTTTGAGCAGGCACTAAGCTTACTGATTGTTGGTTAAGAGTGTCTAATAAGAAACAATTATGGGTCAAAGCAAAAAAAGATTATTTTTACCATAGCAGTTAGTATACACAGGTATAATTCAGAGAAGATTATTCTGTCCTGCAAACCAAGTTTTCAGGAAAGAAGATGAAAATATCAAAAGGTTTTTAAAAAGATGGAAGTAAGAGTCTAGACTTCTTGGTTTGAAAAACTGGACTGAGGCAAACAGAAGCTGAATGGATTATGTAAACTACAGAATAAGGATGTGAAAGAGAAGACAGGGAAATAGATTAATTTAAATTGGGAGCATTCATAGGTACTTCATGGTATAAAATTTAACTAAAATATAAAGGCATTTTTGGTTTATTAAATAAAGCTCCGTGAATTATTTGGACTGCAAAAATGCAATACTTACCCAAATGTAAATTGATATGAAAGCTGTGGAGCCTCACTAAAGCTACCTAGGTTTAGGACCTGGTCCGTTCCAAAATCTGCTGCAAATCCTTGAGGTACAAGTGCTGCCCAGCTGATGGCTTGTCTATTTCTTCAAATGCAGGCAGAAAGCCAAGAACTAGATTTGCATACAGGATGAATAAAAGCATCTCTGTCTCAATCTTTTTCTCTTTGGAAGAATGCAATTAATTGCCAGATGGTCTATTGCAGTTATTTACAGGCAACTGAAACATTGTTCCTTTACTGGAAGATGAATTGCTCACAAATACTCTGTGGTTTCTGTGGAATGTATTTCCACCACATATGCACTGGCAAATAGGGTCCCTAGTAAGCCAGTATTCAACATCTTTGATTAAATACAAGGAAAGTATACTGTACAAATGGAAGTTGATCCCTGTGACTGTTTCAAATCCTTTCCTGGGGTATGGATGGATGGATGGATGGATGGTTAGTGCATAAAATATATGACAGAGCAAAACAAATTTTTTTACAGCAATTGATACTTCTCCCAATATATCTTATACAGGTCCACTTGCCCTATGGAGAACTTTGAAGAGGTTATCTGCTTTGAAGAAAATCTGACTGAATTGTCTGAACAAGTCAAATTAATTCAGGGCATCGGATCAAATCAGGACCTTTCAAATAACTTCAGAGAGATTTGAAGGCAAAGTCAAGATTCAATTGGATTTTTGGTTGGTAGGATCCAAAACATTATTGCTGGCTTCTATTCAAGTATGGGCGTGAGGAGGAGGAAGAGGAATGGTTGAGTTCCCCAACCAATGAATTTGCTCATCTTTGCACACCTGATTTTCACAGGGCTCATAGAAGAATGCTCCTGCTGTTTAGACTCAATTTTCTGATGGACGGTGGGTTAGAGGAGAGAAATAGAGACTCAGATTTTTTTTTTATTTTAAACTCCTCTTTCCTTTATGATATTTTAATTGAATCTTTCTACCTTCATTTTTCATCGTTTTGCATACACCATCAAAGATACAGAAATAAATTCTGCCTGATCTTGTAAAAACATTGTAAGATTTAAAAGTTACAACACAGATTGAGCACAATCATACTTAATCTTATATAACCAGGAGTCTGATTACAGCTGAATTAGAAGGAAAAAGAAAAACCAGCAACAAAAACTACAGAGTGATTCTATCTTTGGCATATACAAAAATATGCACTCTTTAAAAAAACTGCTAATAAGTTGCCTAAGGGACACGTGTGAGTATTTGACAAGATTAATATTTTCTTTTAAACTGCTGGTGGTCTTGATAATTGCACAAATATAGCAGTTTGAAAATTGGAGTTTGCTTCCCTGCCAGCATGCTATTACATAGTCATGACCCATCCTCCTATAGCCAAAATTGTGGCAAACCCCTTAATAAGTTGAAGTAGGAGAATTTTGTCCTTTTGGCAAATGCTGACCCTGGGTTTTTTGTTTTTTTTTTTAGTAAGAAGAAGACAGAATGCTCCAGCAAGTAATTCAGTACAGATGTGCAAAAGCTGAAACTTCATCCTGAATAAACAAGTTTTAAAGATATTAAGCTCTTCTTCTGACTTACGTCTCCAGCAAAGAGGATGCATGTGGTGTGAACTGCTGGAAATGTTTAAAGGAGAGCAGTGATGTTAAGAACAAAGTGCAAGCATTTCACTATGCTGAAAAGAGGGCTGAAAAGTCTCTAACAGAAATTGCCTCTCTCGTTCTGTCAAGTCACCCTTGCCATTGTCCCTTCCTGAGTAGGAACACTTAATTTCCAAGTTATTGTATGATTTATGACCATTCATTTAGTGACCGTTTAAAGTAACAAGCGCACTTTAAAAAAGTGCTTTGAGGTCAAAATCCAACTGCTAGCTTAATCAGCTTTTATTTACAACAGGGGTGTTAAACTCGACTTCATTGAGGGCCGCATCAGGGTTGTCTTTGACCTTGGGGGGCTGGGATGGGTGTGGCCATAGTGGGTGTGGCCAGATTGGCATCACTCATGTCAGGGGCACCTATGGTGGCCAAGTGCTAAGGTAGGACTTCCCTCAGACACTCACTCCCATTATAATCTCCTTCCTTCCTTTCTTAAAACAGAGCTCTGTTTTCGCTGGCAGAGGAACTGCAGGCCAGTCCTTTGCTGTTTCCAGGGTGGGCCAGATTTAAGCACCCTGCGGGCCACTGAGTTTGACACCTCTGATTTACAATGATTACAGAATCCTGTGATCACCATTTGCAACCTTCCCAGCCAGTTTCGAATGAGCAAAATCAAGGAAGGGATTTGGACTTGCTTAACAGGAATGGCAAAAAGTTTGCAAAACTGCCCACAACTCACTTAACAACCTCCTTGCTTAACAACAAAAATTCTGAACCCAGTTGTGATTGTACGTCGAAGACTATTTATATTTTTAATAATCTATTCAGAGGGGAAAATTGTAAGATTTCAGTTGAATGTCCAGATCACACTTATATGTTTGTGGGGATGTTAGGACAGCTGGAATGCTGAGGATCATGCTTAAATCTTCTTTTTCAGTACCGTCATAACTCTGAACAGCCACTGAATGAATGGTTGGTAAGCAGGGACTACCAGCACACCTATTTATTTTATTTTTAATGACATATTTTTGTAAATATAATTGTTTCTCTTTCCCTCCCCCAAAATATACTATATTCTGCCAGACTTTGTACTAAATACGGGTACATCTAGATGACCGGTCTAGCATACAAATAATTGGAAGTGCTATTTTTCTATCCTGTAAGAACTTCAAAATAATCTACCATCTAAAAAGACAATTTAAATCCTGTTCAAGGATGTGCAACATAATTATGTCTATGTATGTTTATTCAGAAGCAAAGATTAGTTCTCCACTTAAATGTATTCCCATATAAGAATGCATGTGATCTTTTTTTATCTGTGTCTCTTGTGCATAATGCACAAGATATATGTATTATATGTTATATGTGTACATCAAGTGTCTTTTCTAAACCGATCAAATACAGAAGTCAAGAGATGAATAACCCTAGTTATTCAAATATCAAAAGAGAAAGCCTTTTGTTAGAACTGAGACATTTACTAGTTGGCCTTTAAGGCAAATTTTTATAAATCATGACCAGGACTAGGGGATAAAATGAGAACCTCAAAAGTTAAACTGTACCTTCTAAGGTGAAACAAATACACATTGGGATAATCTCTGGGAATATTTAGGGGAGGTCTGGAAACATGGTCCCTAAGGCAATTAGTATCTCAAGTGCCTTTGCATTCATATCCTCTCATGCACCATAGGAGACAAAAGGTCATAACCACCAAAGTTTACTTAACAAGAACTTTGTGGATCCTGGAAGCTTCAGAAAACATGACCTAGATCAGTGGTGGCGAACTTTTTACTTATCGAGTGCTGAAAAGTATGCGCTTTGCATGTGTCATCCGCACTTGTGTGCGGCTCCTCTACGTGCCCTGCATCATGCATGCATAAGCTTTTGCACGTGCAATGCATGAACACTGTATGCACACACTCACACACACATGAGCAATCGTGTGTGTGTGCGCAGGAGAGCTCCGAAGACCAGATGGGTCTCTGCAATCGCGCATGCGTGCATGTGCAATCTCATGTGCATGCTCAGCTGAAGGTAAGTTGGCCGACAGCTTGTGTGCCCAGCAAGATGGCTCTGTGTGCCACCTGTGGAATCCGTGCCATAGGTTCGCCATCATGAATGATCTAAATCATTCACAGATATTCTGTTGATAACAACAAAAAAACCACCCTAAAAAAGTTATAGCAATAAAAACAAATGCTTATTCTTCCTCAATGTTTCTATGTTGTTTGAAAACAAAACAATCATTAAGAGTAAGAGAAGAATAGGGATTTTGTATATTTCTGGAGACTTCATTTTCTACTCAAATAATCCTGGAACCTATAGTGTATCTTTAGAAGGAAACATGTTTTGTCTTTTGGATAGCTGTCTGCAGAACTAGAAGATTTTGGAAACAAGGAAATATAAATTTTCAACCTACAGGGATTACAGCTGCTATGGCTCTCTATCAGCTATGTAGGTCATGGTTACATAAATAAAATTAGCACGAAATAGAAATGGTAATCTAAACAATTATCTTCTGGTTGTCACGGGATTATTCATCAATCATTACTTCTCTAAATGAGCAGGTTATGTACATAACAGCAATGTTGCAATGCTTTATTTAGTTGAAGTGTTAACAAGACTAGTACAGAGAGCACTAAGCTGTAAACATAGCTGCATTAACCAGAATGTAACTAATAACAAATGCTGTTTTTTTAAAAATTTGCAGTAAGTATTTTATTTCTATCATCTCTACCATCTCTATTTTTTAAAAAATAGTCAGAATTGTATCTCTATTTCACTGTAACTAAAAAAGCTTTCTTCAATTTTTAAAAATCTTAAATAATATCAATTCACTTATATTTTCCAATGCCTGGGTACTGTAATTTAATCTTTTTAAATCTGCAAATTTTACCCAGAAGCATTTTTTTAATTGTTTGGTTGTTTCTTATTTTTTAGTTTTTAATTAATCTGCCATTTTTTTGTTGTAAGAAAGCTGATTAATAGTTATTTGACTATTAATAATACATACTTTATCACTTTTCATATTTATTTCAGTCACTGACCAGTAGACCTTACTTCATGAACATTTGGTTCAACAATTGTTCAAACTTGCAATAGGATTCAGACAGGACTTATGTCCAGTACTCAAAGTCCTATGATCATATGATTATGATTTGTGACCTTCCCTGTTGGCTTCCTACAAGAACAATTAATAAGGAAGCTAGCAGGAAGTCAGAAGTCATAGATATATGAGGTCCTTGTTTAATAACCAATGCAGTCCTTGCTTAATGACAGCAACCAGAACTGTTCTCAATAAGTGGTGAAAACATGGTTTTTCAACTTATCAGCACATCACTTAATGGGGTTTCCAATCCCAATTAGTGTTGCTAAGCAAGTACTATATGTAAAGCATGCAAGAATTCAGAAGCAGCTCTTGTTTAATTTATTAAACTAACTTTTTATAAAATAATTTCCATGCTCAAACTTCCTTGTGGCCATTTTGATTTTCGTCTTTATCCCACTGCTTTAACTGTTGAAATAAGTGGGTAGTGAGTAAGGTGTCCAAATGTATTAAAACTGGAGTCTGATGACAATTAGATCATTAAAAATAATTCTGGAGTGGGAACAAAACAATTAAAAAGGAAAAAGTGGGGAAAGGACAGCCTCTCAGCTAAGAAGACTAAAAATATGGCATCTGACCAACCAGTCCAGTCATCCAGCTGGCATTCAAAAATGAATGAATTGCCTGGGAGAGGAAATAACAAAGTTGGCCATTCATGTGAACAAAAATTTTCTTCTCATAAGATTATTTACGTATGTAAATAGTTACTGTAATTGTCCTGAAATATGGAAATTACATTTGTCTACAAATCAGTGGTTTTGTGTAGCTGATCATGTGCGACCCTGCACTTAAAATCTCCTGGTATAATCCAAAATATAACCCAACTTTCCAGCATTTATCGGAATGACTTACTTCATACGCATACCAAACCATTATTTCTTACTGTAAAAATTACCCTTGACTTCATGGATTCCTTCTTCCCTTAACCATTCAAGCAATTAATTGCTACTTATTTTAACAAAGCAAAATTTCATCTACTATAGTTCCATCTTCAGAGATAGGAGAATGATACTTTATTTATATTATTTTGATGCATATAGTGGCCAGATATATTTTGCAATTGAAACTGTAATATTAAAGCCAGTTGGGGTCATTTTTCCCCCAAAAGATAGTTTAATGAATAGTTATTTATGAATAGTACCAAAAGACAGGTAACAATGTTTTGTTTACAATCCTGTGGTTGAGTTTAATTTAAGTCCTGGTGTTTAAAAACCAGCCATAGCTGAAGTCACGAGGCATGTCTAACCAAAACCCCAACATTATGGCTTTGCCAATTGTTCTGCTTAAAGACAGAAAACATTTTATTGCAAATATGATGACAAGATGCAGATTTCTGTTATTTGTCTTACTTACAGCAAGTATGGCAATAAGAATGCCTGCAGCACACAGAACAGCATCATTGATGGTCTCTCCACTTTTCATAGGGTAACGGATACTGTCATCATTACAGTAAAATCCCCGTGGATAGGGTGCGATTGTGCTTGTTTCAATGATCAAAAACGGCAATCCAGCTAGTAGAAAAAAAGAAAAAGTTGTAAGAAACACAGAAACCTCAGACAAATAACCAAGAAATCTTTCTTATTAAGGATTCAGTGAAGACCTGCAACTTCTTCTTAAGCCATAGATCCATAAGAGTACAGGCATCTAGACCAGAGAATTGTCATCTTTAAAACAATTTTATTTCAGGCCTCATCTATCTTGTAGTAATAGAATACAAAGGTGGGATGGACAAAGATAGTTCTTTTTTTTTTTTTCCTGCTCAGCAAAGGCTACATAAATTATGTGCTGCCCAACCACAAATAATCAGAATGCACTTCCTGGTGAGTTCACAAGACTAAACTGAAGATCTTGAATAAAGTTTACATTACCAATAACAAATGTAATCATCTCTAAAACATACTTGGAATATTGCCAAACAGAAATATGGTTTCTATTAGTCCATCTATGAATTACTATGAAATAAGCAACATATTGCTGGATGAAAGAAACCACTATGCTTAGGAAATGCTCCTTTAAAAAAAAAATAAGGGTCCACAAGTTTTTGACTTATTTCAACTTTTTCTAACTCAGGGGAAAGGGTAGAGTTTTGTCTCTTTTGCTTCAGAAATACTAAATATCAGTAGCAGGGATGGGTAACTATGGCCCCTTTATGACCTGTAGACTTCAACTCCCAGAATTCCATGCTTGCGCAGGAATTTTGGGAGTTGAAATCCCTAGATGTAAAGGGGCCAGAATTACCCATCCCTGCCATCTCTGCTCAAAGGGATAGTTCCAGAATTACAGGTTAAATAACATTTTTTCCTCTTGGAAGTCTCATTCAAATAATTTCTCTATTCTTAGAATTAGTATTATGAATGAATTGTAGCATGTATGCCAATGCCAATACATTCAAATTACAATATCTTCCATAAATAAAACTATACAAAAGCATTTAGGGTTTTATATATTCATGTATAATCCTGTCATGTTTCCTAACAGCTCTTCCTTCCTACCAGTAAATTCTCTCCTATTAACAGGTATTGATACAATGAGTGAGCATTTATATCTAGGCTTCCTGATTCTAATCTTATTTTGCCTATTATGTCACTATGGTCTGTGCATGACACAAATGAATTTTCTCTGGATTTCAGTGATTTGACTAAGTATACTACACATACACACCTTCAAGGAAAAGATTGTCTAGTTATATACTAAGGCACCGTGTCTTAAAGGTTGACTTTTAAAAGCAACACTGTTTTTATAGATTATGACTATTGGATGAAAAGTGGAAATGGATGGAGTGTTCAGTTGTCCATAATGCTGAAATTACAATAATTGATCTAAGAAAACTCTGAATTTGAATATACCCATTTAAATGTAAGCGTATAGGCATATTCTCCAATGCTCTTGCCAATTTGTTATCTCAATGATGCTCTCCCTTAGAATTGGTAAATTAAAAACCTTCCCCATGACCCTGGAACTTGCTAATGATACAGCTTAGATGGCTGCAGCTGGTGCTTTTAATGTGCCAGGACCAGGGGACTGATACGAGAGATCTAGCAATAAAATAATTGGCATGAAGAAAGGTGTCGCTTCTCTGTGGATCTAGCAATCACCAAGATCAACATTTTACCAGCTTATTTATTTGGCTTACATTGTGGTATATGGACTGAGACATATTCTGAAATCTACTGAACCTTTCATAGTGAGCCAAACTGACACTGACAGAGGTAGAATCAAAGATAGAATACTACCATCGTAGCTAGTTGGGAATCAAAGGTTCATTCAAGTGCTCAAGGCCTTTTATTTACCAAGATCTCACTAGGTCATTCTGGTTGTGAGCATGTGGATTTCTCAGGACAACTGGTCTTTTTCAGAGCCCCAATTTTGGCTTTTGATGGGAGACAGCTTGCTCACATTGCCATAGTTTACTATCAGTGTCATGAAGCTTTCAAGAACTTGTTGGAAGGGCCTCTCAACTATGTTTTTACATGCCAACACTGTACATGGACCTTTTCCGATTTGCTCTATTCCCATAGAATTAGGGTTTCAGTGTGTTAGGCATCATTTATTGGGCCACAAAATTGCCGTATCCCTTCATTTTATCAATAATTTTAATATGACTATTTCATTATTTTATAAATTGTTTTTCTTCTACGTTTAATTAACTGCCCTAAGGGCTAACAAAAGCAGAGAAGAACGTAAATCAAATAAATTACAGAAAACTGAATTATCATCCTGAAACGGATAAATTTGGGGACTGGAGAATCCACTGCTTGATGAAAATAGAAAAAATATGTTCTTTCTCTTTAAATGTACAGCAATATTTACTGTATTTTAATAAACATACATTAAAAAATGATAATAGAAATTACAATTAGGAAAGAAATGTTTGTCCTGGAATTTAATCAAGCAGCTTTGTTTATGGAGCTATTTATTTTACAACACATTCATAATTACTGAGTAGCAATATTCTTGTCAATTGAACTTTCATTTTGCAACTCAAAACTTAGTGTATGCAGACATCCTCTTTCCACAACCTAAATTATGTTGGGAGACAGCCAATGTGGAGACAGAGTTGGGCTTCTGAGCCAAAAGTATGTGATACTAATAATCTTTTAAAAAAGGAAAAAAGAAAAAGAAAAAAACACCCTTTGCATCCCAATGACAATTTACTGCTGAAAAGCTAACACAGCATGATGTGATCTGGCTCCATATGCACAAGCAATAGTTTAATAGTCAAACTTCAGGGATTAAATGCACCATGGTTACGTGGCTTATTGTTATTGCTCTAGTTCCTCTTTTTAATAGTTTTCACATGACAGATCTGTAAAACATATGTTCCATCAAACTATAAACCTATCTGAGTGCTAAATAAGGCTTTAACAAGAGGCAAGAGGCTTCTCAAGGAGAATGGACACTATATTATGTTTTCTCTTCATTCAGGAAACAATTGGGGGACTTTTTCTTTTTCAATCAATCAATCAATCAATCAATCAGAATAGAGCTGGAAGGATCTTGGAGGTCTTCTAACCCAACCCCCTGCTCAAGCAGGAGACCGCATACCATTTCAGACAGATGGATGTCCAGTCTTTTTTTAAAAACCTCCAATGATGAAGCACCTACAAAGGTGAGCTGTT
The DNA here is from genome assembly GCA_017656035.1 of Myanophis thanlyinensis. Taxonomy (NCBI): domain Eukaryota; kingdom Metazoa; phylum Chordata; class Lepidosauria; order Squamata; family Homalopsidae; genus Myanophis; species Myanophis thanlyinensis. Next base: position 15,316 of record JAEANM010001035.1, read on the forward strand.
TAATTATCCTCACTGTTTAGGCAGTTCCTCCTTAATTCCAGGTTGCTTCTTTCCTTGATTAGTTTTCATCCATTGTTTCTTGTCTTCCCTTCTGCGAAGTTGACCCACTCCTCTTTGTGGTGGCCCCTCAAATACTGTTAGCAAATACTGCTATCATGTCACTCCTAGTCCTTCTTTTCTATAGAATTGCCAAACCCAAATGCTGCAACTGTTCTTCATATGTTTTAGTTTCTGCGTATCTTTTAGTCTTTTCAATTATTTTCATTTGACACAGATACACACACAAGTATATAGGCATGGTTTTAGAAATCCAAGGGTTTTGTTTTTGTCTCCTGCAAACGTGTGGTTTGGTGGGATATTGCCAATTGAGACTTGACATTTTTCCAACACAGCAGTAACCTCAGATTGCCTATTTTCATATGAGAAACATAAACACACCCACAGGAGCTGAACGGATATTGCTCACAGAACCCATGATATGCCCAGACTCTGAGGCCTGGGCAGAAGCCATGTTTAGAAAGGTTACATCTAGGGCTAGCCACACATTGCCCTCTGAAAGAACATGGTGGTGCCAATGTGCTGGGAAAGGTAATCTTGCTTCTAAAGATTATCTTTTGGAGCCCAGATTGCTTGAAGAGCTGGGTGTCAGTCACCACCCACAATGTCTGGCATCCACCCCATCTTATGGGAATGGTTAGCACTGAGGTTCCAGCATGGATTTAGGCCACCCTGAAAATAAACGTACAGATGAAACTCTCCTTGGGCTCTAGGGACAGGCAATTGTGGGGTCACCACAGAGGAAAATCACAGAGAAAAAAGAACACAAAGACATTGGAGTGTGAATGTTTACAGGAAAGGCCCCCAACCAATCTCTGCTTTCAGTTACACCAGGAATATTAACAGCTTTGCTACTTCTGTATTCCACTCTGTTCTAAATAGACTCCATTCATGGGGCTTTCAGCTGGACTTTAAAGGTTTTCTGCACTGCAGTCTTGATTGTCTTTTGAGTGTGAATTAGCTAAAATAAGGCAGCTTCAGAAATCCCACCCACAGTAATAGCTAATTATTTTCTCTGGTCCATGGTTAATATGGCTTGCGACTGGTGGGCTCCCCTGCTTCTTTCTCCTTCTTACTTATTCCAGGATATCAATCAATAATTGTTTTCCATTCTCTGACTTGGAGAAAACATCCTGATGCTTAGGCTAGAAGGAGAAACTTGATAGAACACTTGTTAATTGACCAAGTCAAAACAAAATACAACAAAATGAAGTCCATCATTTCCCTTTCCACAAATGAACAACAACTAACTAAACAACACCAACAACTAATTTCAGGATGGGGGACAAGGGAGGTACCAGCTAAAGCGCACCCCCACCAACAAAAATGGAGGCATTCATGTAGAATGGAATGAACGAAGCATGGCAGGCTGACTTGTATTGGCAGATGGGGAAAAATTCTACTCTGGGTATGGAACAAAGAAATTGAGATGGGATCATTTTCCAGCAGGCTGAGGATAGTCCTGTGCATGACAGCACCAGTTCCTCTGCTCCTTAAAATGGTAGGTAGTCCCATCCACATGCTGGGGCAATACTGAGATGGGTTTGTTCAACCTACATAATGCTGAATTACTGAGTTATGATGTTAACTTTGTTGTATAGAAAAAGCCAAACTGGAGATGATCCAACTCCTTGATGAAGTCTTTGTAAAAGAGAAAGAGCAAGAAAGAGCAGCAAACATAAATTGGCAGCAACATCTGAGTCAGCCACTAATGTTAATTCTGGTCACTGCATAGATCACTTCCTTGTTCTTCCCCTTCATCTTAACATTGTGAGGTGCTGGACTCTGAGTAGAGGGACTGAGCTTCTATTTCATCCTCTGCCATGAAACAATGTCATTGGGAGACATTGAATTCATGACAATATATTGGCTTAAGAAAAACATTGTTCATTCTTTCATTCTTTGATTGGAGTTTCAGCCCTAAAATATTAAATAACGTGACACAAATTTCTAAAACCTATTTTTCTTTCCAGCATTCAATGAAATAAGTGTGAATATTCATGGATTCAGATAAACACCTAGAAGAGGTTTTCTGATAGTTAAAGATGAAAGACAAAGAAAATCAATGTTCCGATTGCATGGAGGGAAGTCACAGTGACTTTTTGACTCCTCTCCGCTGATGCTGTCTTATCTGCAAAGGGGCTTTAATGAAAACAAAAGTTTAAGCTGTTTTCTATATTACATTTTAATACCAAGCAATAGAGTTTGAGTGAATCCTGGTGGGTTCGAGGCACCAAACGGATTATTTTATCAACATTGTGCTCCATGACCAATTCATTTGTTTTACTCTATCTCTGCAAATGCTAACAACCCCAAAACCATAGGAGATGATTTCTTTTTAAAAAGCATGACATTTTAGGATAGCACACACTGGGGAGAAAAATCAAAGGACTCATCTGTTAGATTCAATGCTTCGAAATATCGAACCTTTGAAACTTAACACTTGGGCAGGTTGGGAGGGAATGGGGGCTGTGAGAGGATAAACTTTCACTGGCCACCCATCGATGGACTCTCTGTGGTGACCCAAGCAAGCAGCTCTGATCTTCCCAGCTGAAATTTCACCTTTGCACTAAATTAAACAGAGTTGCTTTCCCCACCTTTCAAATTCTTCCCTTTGCTTTGTTTTCAAACCACCCTCTTCAGTTCCCTCTTGATGTTACAAGACAGAAAGTAGTCCAATTTTGAAAATCACCTAAGTTTATTTCCAGTAACTATTACAAAAGCTTATTCTCCAGTATATCTATTTATTAGTCATGCAACTTATCAACTCCTCTCACTCTTTATGGACTTTGAACAGTTTAGAATTATTGAAAGAACAAAAGGAATAACATTACATGTGAAGACCTTCAACAACAACATCGAGTGAAAAGAAAAGTATACAGATACTTGGTATGTGAATGTATATCTTATATATTTGCATATACACACACACACACAGAATGTCAAATTCTTACTACTTCTAGACGAAGGTCATGAATATATTTTTAAAAACTCAAGTTTTGTTTACTCAAGCATTTCATTCATGGGTAGGTAATCTTGTGCCCTCCAGACTGACATTTATTGGATCTAAGTCATAAGATCAATAGAGTATTAAGGAAATAGGTAAGAAGATGGAATTGTTTTCTTTTTTTGTTTTTCTGTGGCCAACAGAGTGTCACCATCAAACAGCTGGGGGAGAAGAATGAGAAGACAGGTAAAGCCTAATCAATTTGATACAAATGTGCTCTTAGATTGAATAGCATTAATGCAATACAATTAGTATGATTATTCCTCATGCATTTAACAACTTTTCATTTTCTTTCATTAAAAATTACATTGATTTGGAAGATTAAACCACTCTCATAGCTTTAAGAGATTACATACCAAGTTATACAATAAATTTGAGTACCGTACAAAACATCTGGAGGTCACTGGGTAACCTATTCATGATTTAATCTAAAATGGTGATACCTTACTTTGGCTTATGTTTGGTTTACAAATCAATAGATTAGATTTTATACAAAAATAGAAAACAAATTTCCCCTTCTGTTTTTAGCTTAAAATGACTAGAGTTGGCTCCCTAACATTCTGCCTTGTTTGTTTATTTTAAAAATAAGGTGAAAGAGAGAATCTGGAACAGCTCAAATCTCACAACTTAGGATAAGAAGCCAAAATACCTATGCTTCCTATGTTTGATTCAAGATAAAGATAAAAGGGGGGAAAAACCAAAATATTTTGGCATGTTTTGTATACATGTGTATGTGGCGTAAATGAACTCTGATTTTCAAATCTTACTATCTAAATTCACACACTAGGTCAAAACCAAGCTACCAATTTGTGAATCCAATCATTAGAAAATGCTGTTGGATAAAAACCCTACTATACAGGTAGTCCTTGACTTACGACCATAACATTGCTAAGCGAAACAGCTGTTAAGTGAATTTTGCCCCATTTTATCACCTTTCTCGCCACAGTTGTTAAATGAATCACTGCAGTTAAGTGAGTAACAAGGTTCTTAAGTGAATCTGCCTTCCCCATTGACTTTGCTTGTCAGGTCACAAAAGAGGATAACAAGATCCCAGGACACTGAACTGTAGTAAGTAAGAACCAGTTGCCAAGTATGCAAATTTTGTTCACATGACCATGGGAATGCTCCAATGGTCATAAATGTGAAAAATGGTCATAAATCACTTTTTCAGTGGTTTTCAGTTAAATGAACTTGTAAATTGAGAATTACAAAATATGGTAATCCTGTTTTTGGAGTTGGCTCCCTAACATTCTGCCTTGTTTGTTTATTTTAAAAAATATTGATTTTAGAAAACAATTGGATCCCACTTTCAGATTTGTTTTTAAGTCAAGGTTATAATTTAACATTTCTTTCTCTTTCTCTGTGGTCTGTGATGGGAAAATCCCCAAGAAAAATGACAACATGGGTATTCATCCAATTGTACACCTTTCCTTCCTTTCATCTTCACTACTTGATGTTTTAAAGAGCAAGAAAAATTAAACTTTTTTCAGTTCAGTACTAGTCATTTTCAAAGACTCTTTCTTTGCTGTAAAAATCTACAAAACTGGAACAAAGCTATCAAATTCAATTGATAAGATTTGGCTGAATCTCTCTCAAATTCCATTCTTGTTACAATTTCAGTATTAGGTTTAATGTTAACTACAGGGCTATCAAATCAATCTTTATTACAGTTACAGTCCAACATAAACAAAGCAAGTAAAGCACTATATTTTATAAAAATAGATGCAACAGTATCATTCTACTTCAGTGGTATGGTTGAGTTGTTGAGTAAGAAAAGATCTTCCAAATTGATTGCTTTGGTGCAGTAGAGACTGAAAAAAATAAATGTGACACTAATATACCCACAATTTCAAATAATTCTGCAGCACTGGCTCCCAGAAATGTGATACTTTTCCAGATTTTTGCCAATCAACTAGTTTGCTAGTTCATCAGCCAAAATCAGGCAGACATTTTTAAAGAGTTATTCTATTAAGATATAACAAGACACTTTAGAGGGGTCCTCAGACTTATTTTACCATGTTTTCTTTAAATTCTTTTAGGTTGGATACAATTCATTTGGAAAAAAGGGCTTTTAACAGTTGTTTCCCACCAGTTTTTTATAAGAATGTCCATATTTTGATAAGGAGATTGATAGAAACTACCACTATTGTGGTTCTCAACATGTGGTCCACGGATTCCTAAGGGGCCACGATGCCATAACAGGGGTCTTGATTAGCACATTTTTTGGCATATAAGATGCACCTGAATTTGAGACACACCTAGATTTAGAAGAGGAAAACAACAACAACAAAAGAGGTTTTGGCCTCTGTGCGCCCCATTTTCGGGGCTTTTTTGGCCTGTTTTTGAGGCTTTCCTTAAAAAACAATCAAACCAAAAATGGGCCAAAAAGCCTGCGAACAGGCCAAAAAAAGCCCCCAAAACAGACCAAAAACAGCCTCAAAAACAGCCCCCCAAAAGCCTCGGAAACAGGCCAAAAAAAAAAAAAAACCAGGCCTGAAAAAGGTTCAAAAACAGGGCATGCGGAGGCCAAAAAATGGCTGGTGGATGGGTGGGACTTCAGCAACATTCGCTGTATAAGACGCACAGACATTTTCACCCACTTTTTTGGTGGGGGAAGTGCGTCTTATAGGTCGAAAAATACAGTAAATATGACTAAAATTGTGAGTTAAGTCTTAGTGGTCCATGGCCACAAGAGGTATTAAAAAGGGATCCGTGGTAAAGAAAAGGTTAAGAACTACTGGTGTAGAATGTTCTCAATATGGGGCACATTTCCGTTTGCAACAGTGGCAAATATTTCCTTTTTTTTTTCCAGCAGTCCATGCAATTTTGTTTAGGTCCTAAAATTACGAGCTTATCATTCAATTCTTCTTGATAAAATACATGGGTTTTCTGCAATCTTCTGCCGTGCAAATATATTCGGTGTCATAGCTTTACTAAGCATCCCTCTTACTGTACATCAATTGAAAAGAGTTGTTTTTGCTATTGAAGCTATCATCTCTCTGTCTCCAGCCTTTATGTCAAAAGGTTAAACAGTATCACAGCAAAAGTTGCAGTGCAGTGCTAGAAGGGCTATTCAAAACTATACAGGCCTTCTAACACTCCTCACTAACACGGACTCTGTATCAAAGCTTGCTCTAGGCCAGGGGTGGGCAATTACGGCTCCTTCATGACTCGTGGACTTCAACTCCCAGAATTCCTGAGAGTTGAAGTCTATGAGTCATGAAGGAGCCGTAACTGCCCACCCCTGCTCTAGGCCATGGGTCTCCAACCTTGGCAACTTTAAGATTTGTGGACTTCAACTCGCAGAATTCCTCAGCCAGCTTTGCCTTGAACTGAAGTCCACAAGTCTTAAAGTTGCCAAGGTTGGAGACCCCGGCTCTAGGTTACCAAACACAAAAGTTTATATGATACTTCAGCAGAAACACTGACGAAGGTAGCCCTCGATTTATCACCATAATTGAACCTGGCTTTACAGGTTTAAGCCATACTGGTCATTAAGCAGGTCACTATGTAACTACACCTGATTTTTCAACCTTTTTGTGGTGATTGTTTAAGTGAACATGGGAATCACAAAGATAATGCTACAGTCATTAAGGGAATGCCACAGTCATTATGCTCTTGTCCGCAATGGACGTTTTGAGCTGGAAATAGGACGCAAACAGTGATTTCTGGCAAAAAAAATATTGTCATAAGCCATTTGCAGCATTCCCATTACTGTGGGATGCTACAAATGTAGGCTGGTTGCTGAGCACCCAAAATGTGATCATGGGGGCTGGGCTATCAATACTTCAAATCTGGGTCATAAGTTGCCTTCAGAAAATCCATAACTTTAAATAAGTCACTAAATGACCAGTCATAGATCAAGAACTACTCATAAACTGGTTCAGTGATCTAATCTGATTCTGTTAACATTCTCCTTAGACCTTATTACTTTTAAATGGCTTATAACTAATATAAACAAATATTACCTTATAGAATGTTCTCATATTAATGAGGGAAGTTTAAAACACTGCAAACCCATTTAGAAGATCCAGTTAGGAACTTCTCATAGTCTTCCTGATAGCACAGAACTCCATATCTCTCAAACTAATGAGGTTTGTCATCCACTCAACATTAAGGCTTACTATTAGAAACTATTTAGTTGATGGAACTATTAAATATGTTAAAGAGAATAAATCTAAAAGGAGCCAAAAAGAAATGGAATATACCATTTTAGAAAACCACGCTGTTCCATCAAATTCCAAAGAAGACATATCATAGCAAGCTGTAGTATTTCAAACTGCTAAAGCTCCAGAAGCAAATTACATGCGGCTGACCTTGATTGACCCAGCTGAGACGAGAAAGTTGTAATTCTGAAATTCTAACTGATTGAAGCTTACATAATAATCACATATGAATTACTGTCTACAGATTTATACACAATGGTTTATGAAGCCGTGGAAAAGTGCACACACTCTTCCCTGTTTTGTTTTGGAGGTCCCCCCCACCATCAAAGGGGAAAGCCAGGCTGCCTATTACAACCAAACTGTGAAATTCTCATTTAGTGTTGATTCAAAACAAGAAAAATATGTCTAACTCTGAACACCAGGACTAATGAATAGAGAAGGATTTTTCCTCCCATTCACATTGGCATTAAAAAAAAAAAACTTTGGCAGCAATGTAAGTTGTGAGCTACTTGAATATTATACCTGGAACATCTTCACAAATCTTAAGAACAGGTTAATACCCAACATATAACCAGAACTGAACACAACATTTCTGTTGCTAAGCAAGAGAATTATTGAGTTGTGCCCAATTTTACAACCTTTTTTTGCCACGGTTGTTAAGCGAATTACTGCAGATCTAGCTTTCTCCACTGACTTTGCTTGTTGGAGGCTGGCTAGGAAGGTTACAAATGGTGATCACAGGACTCCAGGATGCTGCAACCATCACAAATACATACCAATGCCTGAATTTTAATGGGGATGAGGCAACAGTTGTATGTGAAAACCAATCATGTCACTTTTTTCAATTCCGTTGTAACTTTGAACAGTTACTAAATGAATGGTTGCAAGTCAAGGAGTATTTGTATAAATCTATATAAACTCTGTGTGTGTGTGTGTGTGTGTGTTTCATTAGCCCCATTGTCCACAGTACTATACTGTCACAATAACTTCATGTTGGGTCCTTCATCTGCCTTGTATAACTCCATGTTTTGGGGCGTTTAGGCAGCCATCCTTTTCTTCTACACTTAATTATTAAAACTTGTGAGCCTGAAAAGTTCACATACCATGTCTTTGTCTACTCTTGCTTTCTGTTCATAAAACAAAATATTCTAATAGTCACCTCTTAGTCCTAAAAGATCATTTTTTGCTCTTGATTCTTCCCTTCCCCTTCTAGCAGAATCATCTTTCCATTTTTCTTAAAAAAAAAAAGTTTTCTGCACATGTTGCTCATTTAAATTAGGAATGTTTTTGAATTTTGCTAGCTTTCATTGCACAGACCTCTTACCCTAGAAGTATAGAAAGCTGTCCAAGGGGCTTTCATTAAGGCCAACCCTTCATTAGGCAAAAGAAAGCAGTCACCCTAAGTGACAGAGGCGAGATCCTCTGATCATTGTGAAACCTACTGTCATTACTTCTGGTGGAAACACTGCTTATTCTACTGCTTTAAACCATCTGCTGCCATGGATTCAGTGATGAATGTTACCTCCCTGCCAATAGTTTAAAAACAAGATTCAATTGCCAATCCAGTCAGCTTTTTTGTTTAGGAAATGAAGAACACATCCTTTTGCAAAGTTTGGCTTTAAGTTTTGGTAGCACAGTGTCTTGGTAAGTCCTGACTGTCCTACAAAGCAACTAGAAACTAAGATTAAATTCATATATATACCTGTGACATTAAAAACCTTTTAGTTAAACAGAATCAGATGCAATGACACACAATGGCATTTACTGTACTGGGCCCATATTTTCCACTGTGCATCCCTTTTGCTTCATTTGAACAAAGATGACTGAAGACCATTCCTTCTTGGTTGATTTCTTTCATTCTGGAGCGAGGGAACCCAGACTGGAACAATTCAAAACCTCCATCTCTCATCTCTACTTTCGGGTTCGACTTTCAGCCATGAAATTTTATCCTGTACAATTCGTTGATCAAGAACTTTGTTTAAATGGAATTTTCCCAATGATTCCAGAATAATGACAATTGTTTTTTTTTTTTACTTTAATCAGATTTTTAGAGTAAGTTTAATTAATATGAGGCTGCTACTTGTATTTCCAGGGTAGGGTTTCTATAGAATCACTATAGAATGGGATTTCACATAGAATCATGATTCAATGGCTTAATGGAGGACTTCTCATTCTGCTGAACATCTTGCATTCAGAGGAGATTGAATCTTCAAAACAGGCTGAACAGCCTCACAGACAAGAAATTATTCTGTACATGTGCTTCTCATATATTGCAGTTGAAATCTGAAGCTTGTTCCTAAATCCCCACTGGAAGAAATAGTAACAGAGCTACAATTCGCTTGTCCTCTTGGGTCATGCTATATATATGTTCTACAAATAAAAAAAAAGGATAATGTCCAACTTTCCTATTCAGACCTCCTGTAACAATGTGGTGCCCTGCGGGTCAGGCAATGTGTGAATAAATTGGAGGAGAAAAAAGTGGGAAAAAGAAAAGCTTTGGGGAATAGCAACCTCTTTTTCTCACTTTTTTTTTCATTTTATTGCGGTACATGCTAGACAAAGGCCTCTCTGTTCTCAGCACTTTCCACTCCCCTTAAGGGCTCTGTGCCAAATAATGTTATTCCCTTTCACCATGGCACTGCCATGAGAGCAGGCTGGTATGATTGCCTGAAAATTGTAGGCTTTTCATGGGAAATCCTTTTGCTCAACAACCCCCTTTGTCAAATTGGACATGAAAAGGGAAAAGCAAAAAAGGAGAAGCACCCAGATGAAATCTAATCATTGGGATTGGGAACAAAGCTATGAGAAAAATGCCACAATCACAAAGGGATGGAGGAGGGAGACTCTCTCTCTCTCTCTCTCT
>JAEANM010001036.1:0-30204 GCA_017656035.1 Myanophis thanlyinensis
CCTAGACCTGCATACCTACACCCGTGAAAATCTACGAAAAAAAATTTCTATATATATATATATATATATATATAGCTGGTGCTGTGTGCATGTTGCTGGAAGAAATAACCCTTGGTGGAAGGCACTGAGCTAAGCTGGATGGGGTGGATGGGATATGTAGTCCAATATATATTGTGAGAGGATTAGGCTAGCAGGGTATGGGATCAGAAACCAGCAAGAGAATTTCAGCAAGGTTGGTTTGACTTACACACTGGCACAGCTCACAGATAAGGAAGGCGCCTAGCGTTGCCTCTTCGTGATTATCTTGAATGTCCACATTTATTACATGTACAGGCTGACATGTTTCCTGTTCTCTAGAATTTAAATCTAAGGGGACAGAAAGGAAAACAAAAATAAGGTTAGAAAATGAAAAACAAAACAAAACCCCTTTTCTGTTTGACTGCAGGCAAAGCAGGAAAGACAAACGGAGGCCGTGTATGCTTAGGTCTGTGCTCGGCCCCAGGATCTGAATTCTGAACCCAACTAATGAAAATCCCCAAATCTGCAAATTTTACACCAGTCTGGTTTGCGTAATTTAAGGAGGTTGGATAAAGAGAGACTGATGTATCAAAGCAAAAGGCAAAAGCATCCCTTTTGGTTTCTGAAGGACCCATTTAAAACATCTATGCGGAACGTCATGAGAGCTAGAAACTTGCCTTCAAAACTTTAAAAGATGTATGGAGGACACCCGAGTGGGGTAGAATTCAATCCCCAGCCCCCAAACTACCTTCCATATACTGCCCCACTTAATTAGAACAAATTCTACTTTATCGTACGATTACATGAACAGAATCTTGTCAATCTGAAAGCCCCGTCCCCTTTATAGTTGAAGAAACAAGAGGGTTCCTTCTGAGATGTTTTCCACACCCCAATTTTTTTCCCATGGGCTCGGTTGCCTCTTATCCCACTGTCCCTTGTCTAGGTCTCTTCCCAGTCACCCAAGGTCATTTGCACGTAGCATTATACAGCTCCAGGTTTGACTTTCTGTGCAAATTCAACCCACCCCGCTTTTGAACCTTCCCAAAGCCAGGTCATACCTTCTACCACTTGATCATAAACTCTTTCTTCGCACGTCAAGATCAAATCAAAGACGTCTTTGCAATTCTGGAATCTTTCCGGACGAGGCTTGATCCGTTTGTTTCGGTCCAACATGTGCAAAATTCCGTTCTGTGTATAGCTGAAGCGATCAGGGTTAAGGAACTCAAAAAAAAAAATAATGGAATGGAACCGATTTTTGTTATCGCGAACACCGACCCGGCTGGGGATGAGTGATTCAGGAGGAAAAAAATAAACTTTAAACTGACTTCAAAAACAGGGATCCTGTTGCCCCTAGGAGGGAAAAAAACATCTTCCCAAGCCTCAATATCATTTTAGAAATACAGGGTACACTTTTAACCTTCTCTGCAGTTAGAAAACTGGCAGCTGTCTGGTTGGATGGAAAAACCAGGCGATAAATGAAATAAATAACAATTAGGAAAATAACGATTTCCCATAGGGTTTCATCGATTAGACGACCATGTTGATAAACTGGGATGGTTTGAAATTATCTACGTTCAAAAACTTTTTAAAGATATATTTAGGTATTTTTATCTCAAGGCTTTCTATTGGTGAATAAGCTTGGCTGGGGATAATGGGATAAAAAGTGTGTTTTGTTTATTTATTTAGCCATCCATCCATCAATTCATTTTCATTATTGCTTATTCCTTCACGGCCCGAGGAAGGCAATGTTTAAATGAAAAAAAAATCTTGAATGACAGCACCTCAATTCCAGCCTTTTGAATTTCGCAAAGTTACAGATCTGCTAACTAAAATGGAGATGGCATTTTGCAACCCAATATGATTTTATTCTTTATTTCCCTTTTATTTTGCCAAACATTCTCTGGGTCACCTACTGACTCTGGTTTGAAGCTTGTTTGTTGTTCCCAAACACCTGAGATCTGCTGATTTTGCTAGGGACAACTACCAAATAGGTGTGTAGAAGATGAGGCTGAAAAATCCACTCGGCTTTTGTTAGTTTTCAACCAATTCTAGCACGACTAAGGAAGGATGCAATTAAACAAACTCAAAAAGATCCCAGAATGACCTATGTGGGGATTTTGGCCAGCCTAGATTGAGGAACATCTACAACTCCAAATAGCAAAACCACATTTCTGCTACAACCCAGAGACTGATTAGGTGAAGGCCACAATTATAGATAGTTATGGATTGTAGAAACTTATGGAGACAATTTGAAGACTCAACACGAGCCCAATGTCTTCCCACAGCTACTGGCAATGTCAGCCCAGGTCTACCAACCATTTGATAGGAGAACAGACACTTGAAGCTGGAAAACATTCCTCCTTCCTTGAGTGCTATTCTGACACCTTTTTTGTGTTGAGCAGAGTAGAGGGAGAAAGGCCTTAGTAACAATGTATGGTTCTTGGTGTTCCAATGTTTGGTTGAGCTTACCTACTCTGCTAAATTATAATTTATTGATTTAAATTTAAGCTTTGCCAACACACTAGGTCCATTGAGCAAGGTTCACAAACTGTGACGACTGGGGACACACTATAAACCAACCCCAAATGGACCAAGTAAGGTCTGAGAGCAGAAGCAAGTGACTTCCACCAACACAAGAGCAGCCCCAGCTTGGTGTTACTATTGGAAAGGCTGGTGTCCCACTGGGCCATTTTGAGAGGCGCGGAAATCATCTGATCAATTTGCAAGGGCAATTGCAAGAGGAAAGGAGCAAATTTCACGCAGAGATGGGAAATCATGTGGATTATTCATTCCAGGACCTCCTTGGCCAAGAAACTTAGGTACGATTTGATGTCTACCTACCTCACAGTAGAACTTCCACGTCTTGTGGGTTAAAGGGACTGCAGTTACTAAATAAATGTCTCAATTATACTACAACCATGACCGTCTCCTCTCAATAATATGCTAGCATGGTATGTCTTGTATACAAAACAGAAACAGTATGTATTTTTCCTTTCATCCTCATAACATCCCTGCAGGGAATCAAGAGATGGCAACTGCACTAGGCCGACTGAGTGAAATTCAGGCTGCCATGAGGTCTTCATACACGTTTCACTTGGAAAAGGTGGGCTAAGTCTTGGGCATAGGATTTCAAGCCAGCAACTAAAGAAATGTGGTAGTTCTGAAACAAAATAAAGAGTTGAAGAAATTGACCTGGCAAGTGACAAGAGTTGGAGAAATGGACAGTGGAGACAAAACAAATAGGGAATTGTTTCTCTCAAAATACTCGAAGGCTGGTCGTCCAATGATGCTGGATGGGACAAGTCACGTAACTTGTTTGCAGAGCATGTTTCTGTATGAAAGACCTTGTAGATGTGCGATGGTGGCCATCTCAGACAGCTTTCCAGCACAGAGGATGAAAGACTATCAATAGCTGCTGGTCAAAGTGGTTAGATAACCATTTCTGCTTTCTCTAAAACCAGAAATGCTAGTTCTCCTGGTCTTCAGACAAGAACTGGGACAGCTCTGACACAGTATTAAGTCCTATGTCAGATCGGATTCCCACAACCATCCAACCCCATTTATTGCTGGACTAAGGCCTCCTCACGACAATTTCCCCATCATTCGTTGCTACATGAGACATGTCTGACTAGGCAAGAAGGGCACCCCCAGGCTCTCGTTGTGCCAAAAGCACAAATTCTCAGGAGCTAAGGAGGGAATTTTTAGAAAATTAATCTGACTTCCTGATTCCCCAAGGCACTGCAGACGTTGCTGCCCTGACAACAAAATCTTATGAATGTTTTATACATTCATGCAGTGTCCCAGAGGCCAGGCTCAGAGGATGGCATCAAGAGAGAGTTGCTTGAAGGCCCAATTTGCTGAATAAACCCCAAATGGCTAGCTTCACAAGACACATTAAGCCACACTGCTTGGTTTAGCCTCACGTTAGCTGGGGGGGGGGGGTGTTATGAAACGTATTAAGCCAAATACGAAACAAACCAGCATCTGGCGTTTGTGGATCAAACCAGGGTCTTGGATGGATGTGTCTAAAAAGTTGGCTTTCTTTCACGTTCAAATTCTTTGCATCTACAACAGCACACATTGAAATCCAATCTATCCCATTTGTGCTTTCAACTGGCCTATGGCCATCTCTGGAGGGAACTACGGCCACAGAGAACTTTTGCCTTCATTGTTGACTGCTCAACCAGGTGTCAGGAGATGGTGGAGAAACCCGAATCCCCCTTCTTCCACCAGTTCCTCTCTTCTACTTTGGACCTCCCATCTACTTCTCTTCTGCTGTCCTTGCCTTCTTCCTTCCCCAAAGAGGAGCAACGCTTTGGACCTGTCCCACCTTCTGAGGTGGGCTCCAAGCTTACCTTGACTGATCTTGAGCTTCTCAACTGCAGATCCAAACAACTTGGCAGCACCAACCCTCCCAAGTCATTTTCTCTTCAGTCCCAGGGATGGAGAGGATGAAAATTTGGGTCGCTCCTCAAACGATTAAACATTCATTTCTCAACCAGAAATGCAGTCAACGGGATCGAGTTGATCGCATCAACCTGCCTAAAATGAGTGAATAACTGCCCCCTCACACCAGAGACAGATTTGGTCCAGAACCTCCAGGTCTTAGCCGATTACATTTATTAAAATTTATATAGCCAAGCAACCTTGGGTGACAAACAAGATTGAAGGATGCCACAATATTCAAAGAAAACGAGTTTGAGACAATAAAACATGCCAACCTCACTGGGGCAAAACGTCAAACGTTCCAATGATTATCTCACAAACTAATCTCATCACCCATCCCTAATCCTCAAAGCTGCTAGGTGGATCTAAGGGGGGGGGAAATCTTGCCGTGTGGTGCACAATTTAAGGGGAGGCGGAAACATCCCGGAGCAGCCCCTAAAAATTTCACTCGTACAGAGGGGTCCTTGCAGCTACCTATTGAGAGCATTTCTGCAATCGAAGGAAGATGTAAGCTTGCCACTGAGTTCCAACATGTTAAGACTCTCGTCTCTGAAAACATCTCCAAGCACAGCAGGAACAGGAGGGGCATGGCTGTGCAAATCCTCTCCACCTGTCCCCCCCCCCTTTTCCCTGTTGGTGATTTAACATCACCTAGCTGATGTCTTGGATCCAATCATTGTTTGCAGCAGGATAATCCCACAGCCAACAAGGGATAGTGGACAAAGAGACAAGAGGGTCACCCCTGTAAAGGAGATGAAGAAAGCCCGCTAATTCCTATGAGATGCCAAAGGCCCACGCAGGAAATTCGTTCCCCGATGGATTTGCGTGGGAGAATCTCAATAAGATAAAAACAAACCCAAAAACAGCATCGGACACCGATGTCACAATGTGTAAGATAGGAGAACACAAAAGGCTGTTACTCCGGTGCTTTTCACAGGGCACCGAGAGGGAGGTGTCGAGTTAGAAAAGGAGAAGCACTTTCCAAGGTCAGACAATATCAGAAGCTAGTAAGAGAAGGAGAAATGCAATTTGTTTCCCACACACACACACAAAAGCGAAGATCAAGATCTTGAGAGAAAATCCCAATGAATGCACCATGGATATTTCAGCAGTTAAAAGATTAGACAGCAAATCTAACATCTACCCTAAAATATGGAAATCTTTCTGAGTCATGCTTTGGCCCTTTTTCCGTTTAAAAAAAAAAAAGACACTCGGTGCTAACTACTGAAGAGATGAACAACCAGTTGCTTTGGACCTCGACCTCCATCAGCTCCAGTTGGCCTTATCAACGGCAAAGCAACCCACCAGTCAAAAACAGCCCGAGGACAATCTCAAAGGTGCTTATTTTCAAAAAGGCGACCGGAACTTCCTTTGTTTTCCCTTGGAAGACGTTTCGCTTCTCGTCCTAAGAAGCTTCATTGGTTCGGAACCACTGAAGCTTCTTGGATGACAAGCGAAACATCTTCAAGGAAGAACCAAAGAAAGTCCGGCTGCCTTTTAAAAAAAATAAATAAACAAAACACCTTCGAGATAACCATGAAACTGGATGACCGAGGATCTCCAGAAGCATGCGTTAGCGTGGCAGGTTGCCAAGTCTCAGGAAGAAAGGGAATGGTGATGAGAATGACCTGCGTAGATCGGAAGGACTATCGCGAACGATGGAGGGGGGGGAGAACCTGTAGATTTCTCATGCTTCAGAAAGACCGTGAGAAGATGAATCGTTTCCCACCCACCTCCCAAAAACAAGACCCCTTTCCTCAATTTGAGACAATTTATAACCAGAACTGCTGTACCCCAGCCTGGTCCCCTCGGGAGGTGAATTTGGGATTGGGACTGAGCCTGATAGGATTTGAAGTCCAATGGATCAGAAAGAAAAGGTCTGTCAGGAGAAACATGTTGGTTTTTTGACTTGCGAAACCAGAAGCAGGAAGGATGGCAAGGATGAAAAGCCAGATCAACATGTCATGGCTGAGTTTTGCCTGCCCAGAATCCATAATGAAAAAAAGCCATCTAAGACAGGGAAGCAGAAGGGGGAGGGAAGAAATGTGGTTGGCTTCTCACAATTTTCCCCATTATTTTTCTTTTCTTTGGAAACGGCAGTTCAAACCATATGCAGTTCTTAAATAGGCAAAAACAAATAAACATAGTGGCTGAGCCAGCCCAAGCTTTTCTTCTGGATAGATTACTTTAAAATAAAACACACAGAAACTGAGCATGCCTCTTTGTTTCCCTTGGAGAAAGGAGTCACAAACCCCTTCTCTTGCTGCTGAGCTTTGGGTAAAAGCCAGGGAATTTGCCCCAAAGGCTAAGCCTCAAGTTGTGTCTTTCCTTTCCTTTCCTTTTTGGACTGTACCTGGCTGTGATTATATCAACGTGTACATGAAATACTCCCAATTATTTTCTCTAAACTGAATCTTGCTTCTCTTGTTTCAAATGGATTTGCTTAACGGTTGCCGCAGAAAAGATAAAGTTGGGTGCAGTCCCTTAACCGCATTGCTTAGCAGTGGAAGTGAAGTCCCAACCGTGACCATAACTCAAGGACTTCCTGTAAAATATAAGAGCTTGGATTCGCACAAGCTACACTAAAGCATCATGGTTCATCATGAAGGATGGTGGGAGAAAACTGGTTATATGTCACTGCAACGGAAGGAAGAAACTAACCATCAAGGTGGAACAATTATTCCAAGATCTCCAGAAGCTGTGAATGCTCCAACACTGGAGGTTTTTAAGAAGAGATTGGACAACCCGCCCGTCTCAAATGGAGCAGGGGGTTGGACTAGAAGACCTCTGAGGTCCCTTCCCACTCTGTTATTCTGATTCTACCTTCCAAGTTTCAAGAACCTCACTACTTAAAGCGCATTCCATCTGGTTTAGGATTTTCTCTAGTCTCAAAAACTCCTGACATCAAGTTTGTCCATTGATAATGGCAACTGACTCGCAGCGGTGCAGAAACCTTTCTCCGTTATCAGGCTGAACCTGGCTGGGACCACACCTGACATCTTCAGCATGCATAGCAAGGTCATGGGTCCTGGGTTCCACAGAACAAATAAAGAACTTGGGTTTTTCTCCCAGGCCAGACGGTGGACTGATCTAGGTTGGGAGTGTACCCCAACGTGGTGCCCTTCAGAATCCACCGTTCTAGAAACTCAAAATCCATGCTAAGCTTGGGAAAACTGGAAGAAGATGAGATGCCGTGCCTAAGTCTACTGTACTCATCCGGGGATAAGTAATTGTGAAATTAAGACTGTGGAATGATTTAATAAAAGTATGAACTGTTCTGGAAAACCAGTCATGGAAACATCCTTCCCACACCGGTGTAGGAAAGTACATGCGTGTCCTCCAACACTGGATGAGATCAGGGGCAAAATTAACTCCCCACCAAGCAGGGAGAGGCAACACGTGACTTTCAAATTTTGAACCCAGACGATGGGTGTTGGCATCCAAGAATTACAGAGCCATGCCATGCCTGTGCCCAATTAAAGGGATTTGTGTATCCTCTACAAAAACAAAACAAAAAGAAACAAAAACTATGTCTCCTGGCCTAGATAAAATTATTTTGAAAGCTATCTTTTGATTATTCAAGCTGTTTTAATTTTTGGATATATTCTAGCTGCTCTGCTTAGCAACTTCATTTTTTTTGCAAAATATGCCACATTTACAGGCCTCTTTTCAGCCCAGTGGTGCAGGATATACTTCTGGGTTGAATTGGCAAATCCAAATTTAGGAAGTGTCGCCTTTTTTCCCCTGGTGGTTTTTAAAAATCAGCTTGATGTTTTACCATCCCAGTGAAGGAAAGCACTAATTAGTCAATTCTACCAGAAGGCATTTTTGTGGTTGGGCAATTTGAGAAAGACTGAGAAATGGCAAACACAATCTCAGAGAAAGGTTTTCCATTCTCTCGAGGCATGTGAAGAGATTCCAATCTTCTGACAAGCTAAAAATCAGAATTGCTGAAGTTGTAGAACTTAGGTGAAAACATCAGGGAATCTCTTAATCAGAATTTAAACTCATAAATTGAGTGGCTCTCACTCATTTATGTGGGACAACTACAGAGTGAGTCCTGAACCCAAGGGTTATTTTTGCAATGCCAATTTTGATCCTGGGCTGGTGATCCCAAATGGGAAAAATAACAACTTGCAAATGTTTTAAGAAAGGGAGCAGCCTCTGTCTCATTTGAGATCTCAAAAAAGCCATTTGTGTGGCTCGTTATGTATGCATTTGAACCTGTGTGATATGAGGAGGGAGCATAGATCTGGTTTTTTTAAATTAATGTTGCGATCAGGTCAAATCTGGGCTCATATCTGCACCTGCTCACTCTATCTCATAACCTTCCTTGCAACTTTCCTCCCCATTGACTGCTATCCCGCCATAGGAATAGGTTTGCGTGGAAGATGGCCAAAGGAATAGTTTTGTCAAATGCCCGGGAAATCAGGAGATTCAGGCAGTGCTACAAGAATCTGAACTAACATCCGAACAAAATTAGTGGGAGTTAAGAAGGAATTCGAGGTGGGCTGAACTTTAAGATCTCTTGTGGACACGCAGGGACTGAAGACTGATGACACATTTCACCCCTCCCTCCCTCGGGTTTAGCCTGGTGATCTCGTACCAGTTTTCTGAGCTCCCAATTTCTTCCCTAAAATATGTTCGCCTCTCAATACTTCACGCTTGAATTTTACCCCATTACTCTTTTCTTTTAAAGAAAGTGACATGTTTGGAGCTGTTTGGGAATTAAAGACTCCCCAACTTACTATATGGGTGAGTGAGTCATTGAAGGATCTACCTCTCCATTAAACTTAAAAGAAGAGCTCTGTCCTAATCTTGCCTTCCAAGGCCCTCCAAAGAGAAGTGAATTCCTGAGGACTACCAAGGATCAGGGCAGTCTTTTCTAAAATCCAGGACTTCTATCAACATAGAAGACCTTCCTAGAGAAGGGAAATGGAAGGCTTGCTTGGTGCCGGTGGTTTCCAGGGGTTGGTGGGTAGGTGGGAAATACACGTTTTGCCATTCTAAGCAGCTTTTTTTTTTTTTTTTTTACCTTACTGTCTCAGGTGGTCCTGGCCGTGGTGCTTCCTGTCTGGGTAGCCTGGGTGATTTCTTGGTTGACCATGTGGACTGGAAGGGGAAGCAGGGAAAGAAGCCAAACCCTCACCATAAATTATCCACCGTGGCCTGGAAGATCCCCCCTTGAGTCAAAGCGGGGGCCAACACTCTTTTACACATGGGGGACAGGGGAGGAGGGGTACCACTTCCTTTCCGTGGATTAAGAGCCTGTTGCTTCAGCCTTCAGGGTCCAAATGAAGAGCCGCTGTTGGTCTGAAAGCAACCAGAGAAAGAAAGTAGGCCCAAAGACCGCTCAAGAGCTTCCGTTGGTGGCCTTCTACTCCAGCAGAGTCCTCCATCTTAAAAGCAGGTTGGCCCACAACGCAGTCTCCCATCCCTTTAGGAGACTTTTGTGGCTGTTCAGATGCAGCCAAGCTTCCCCCCCCCCCCCACCTCCAAACAAAAAAGCTTAAAAAGGGGTCCCGCAGCATTTGGACCATCAGAGCAGGACTTCAGTTACTGCCCTCCAGGTGTCTTCTGCAACACCTCAGGACTTGTCCGTATGGCCTCCACTAGAGCAGAACTACAAAAACCAAAATACAAAGCAACCCCAAAGAGAATGGACCGGAGGGGGCCAAAGGCATTTTTTTTAATGGTGTTTGAGTGCTGAAGTACAAACAAATCATTTCACAAGCGTGCCAGTAGATCATCAGAATATCTGCTATTTGAAAGGGGCGAGGGAGGAAATGATGGCTGCAACCTTCCCCCCCGGGGGGGGGGAGAGAGAGTATAGCCCCGTTATATCCAGGACGTACGGAACCCACCTTTCTCCTCTAATACTTTTGCGTGCTAGTTCTCACTGAGATGTTAAGTCTGCAGTTTGGAGGTAACAAAAGGAGGGGGGGTGGTCTTATATAAGGCTACTGGTGGGAAGTTTGTATAACAGAAGCCTTCTTGCCCAAAGCACACTTAAATGTGGGAAACAGAGACATTAAGGAAAAAGATTCCTGGTCTTGCTAGGTTATCTGGGGCTCATTCGGTGGGAGACCCACGAGGTGTACGTGTGTCCACCCTATTGTAGGAAGGAAGATGGCAGTAGGAGACACATGGTTACGGGACCCCTTGAAAAGGCCTGGTCATCCAAAGTTTTCTTGAAACAGCCACCAGAGGAAATTTGTAGCTTATGAAGACAGGAGGAGACAACAAAGCTTAGCACTTCCTCCACAAAATGTGTGTGTGACTGTTTGGAATTGGCCACTTTTAATTAAGGCATGTGGGACATGCTAAGCTATGGCTTACTTCAATCCTCCTTAAGTGAATTTATATTCACTTAACCAGGATGGCTGCATTCACACAACACGCTAAATTCTCAGGGCCCCATGTGGTGCTTTTCCAGGTTCCGTGTCCCTTCTGATTTTTTTTTTTCACCTCCCAAATTTCTTTTAAATTTAATTTTCTTTCCATGAATTAGGAAACCAAGCACCTTGCAAAAGAAAGCTTCGCCTTCAATAACACGGCCTGCCGTTCCAAGAATGCTTCTGGGACCTGCAGATGCTTTGGAAGCATGCTTAGAAAATCTGCTTTGGTTGCTCACCTGCCTTAAAAATAAAATAATAAAAAGTTTCTGGAAAAGCGAGAAAGGATTTCTCTCCGCTTATTTGTGTTCCTGGAAGTGGATGTTTTGAGACTAGCTGAATCTGGTACGATAGCCCCACAAGGGAATCCAATACGCTCATGTGCCTAAACATTATAGATTCCCCATTAATCCCAAACTATGATTGGTTATCACAGTATGGTGGAATTCAGCCCTAATGAAGGCCATTGACTCCAAAAAGATCTGAGTCGTATTTCCATGGGACTGTCTCCGCTTGTGTGTCCCCCTGTAAGCAATTTCTGTTTCTGATGAGTTTTGGTGAGAAAGATCCCTCTGGGAATCCATCACAGGAGCCTCCCGTACCTGCTCTGAAACGGCAGGCTTAGCAATTCAGTGAGAACTAACCCAGCCTAGCAGACAAGCTCAGTCCCAGGCCAAAAGGATCAGGTGCCTCTCTTTGGGCCTCCCTCCAAAGGTCTCATGAAGCAAATCTCAACTGAAGCCATCCCACCCCAAATGCGTCTGTTTTGGACTTGCGCTACGGTCCGCTGGGGCCTGAAGGACGGTGGGAGGTGAAAGCTTTGTGTTGAGAGCATTCCCCAATGCACTAACGCCCAACGAAGCGGTAGGCTCCAAATCCCAGAGGAGCTGCAGGCCCTAGAGCAGGGGTCCCCCCAACGTGCAGGCTGTGGCCAACTACCAAGCCACGTCCTATTCGCAACTGGGCTGCGTGAGTGGCGGGCCGGCGCGCACCCATGTGTAGCCCCACTCGTGCAAGCGGTGCCCCAGAGGCCTCTCTCTTGCGCGAGGGGAGCTATGCTTGCATGCGCACTGGCCGCCGCTCATGTAGCCCTCCCGCCCTACCAGTGGGGCGGCCTGCTCCTGGTGCTCCAAAGGCAGAGCAGTGACAGCAGAGGTTGAGTGGGGAAGAGTTCACCCTGTTCAGCTTCGCTGACTCACCGAGGATGCCCGCACAGGACACCTGATCCACTTTTGGCATGTCGGGCAGCGTTGGTGAGTCTGGAGGAACATGAACTCCCCCCTCCCCCCAAAAGCTTCTTTCTCTGTGCCAAAAGTTTCTGCAAACATGAAAAGCTTTGGGGCAGTCATCCCAGGCTGCCTCGGGCCTTCTGTCCCTTTGCAAAAGCTTTTGGCCATGGAGAAGCCTGAAGGCGCCAAGACCGCACCCCCCCCGCCACCCCAAGGCTTCTCTGTTGTGTGAGTAGAGCTGCGCGAGCTGCCGGCCCACCACTTGCGTGATCCATTTCCCTTCTCCCTCTCCACCAGCCCACCCCCCCAGCCACAAAGATTGGGGACCACTGCCCTAGGCAGCCTTTTTCCTAACGTAAACTTTCTTCTGCCCTCGGCCAATGATATTTTTAAAAGGTTTTTAAGGCTCTGAGCTACAGGACAGTCATGGCTGAAGCTCTCAACCCCTTGGGCCCGTTTCCAAAGAATATGAAAGTTCCCCATGGTTTTTGAAATGATGCAAGACGGCTCGAGCGGGAGGGATTGAGAAGCCCTCCTTCAACCAAGCATCCCATCTAAATGGTTCCAAATGCTTGTTTTTTAAGGGGGGGTGGGTTATCTGTTCAGATTCTGGAGAAAAAGCTCAACAACGGCTGCCGGGAAGTAGCAAATGCCTGTTATTGGTTCCCCCCACAAACTGGGCTTTCAACCCTAAAAGACTCTTGAAAGAAGGCAGAGCTTCTTTCCAGATCAGCTTAACTTTTACCTGCTTCCTTGACCGAAAGACTTGGCATCCTAGGAGAGCCTTTGCCCCAGGTAAAAACTCCAATGTAAACCCCAGCCCCCAATCAGACTTGTCCTTCTTAGGGGAACTACTGCCTCAATTCATCTCTTGGCTCAGGGAAGGGGCCTTCCCGCATCCAATGGGAATCCCACCTCTCTCCAGGTCCTTTGGAAGGACACGAGAGGCAGAGGCGAGAGAAAGAAACTGGAGGTCAGTTATCCTATCTGTACTCTGCAGCAGAGCAATTGGCTAGTTGGTCCTGGGGAAAAGCGAAGAGGATGAGAGAAGAGAGGATGAAGGAAATGCGAGTCCAAGTAGCCTCGGAGACAGGGACAGCTCAGATGGTCAGAAAGTCATCCCACACGAACCCTGCGGGCCTCAACTCAATCTATCTGTACTAACAGCTCACCCGGGGCTGTCATGGAGAAACCGAAATGTGAGCCCGGGGGTTTTATGCGGGGGAACCAGGAAGCTACAGCCTCACCCTTGGGGACTCGATGGAAAGAACTCCCAAGGCAGGACAATTGGCCAGAGGTAGGCGAATGGGGAACTGCACAGATCTTGAGCCACAATTTGGATTGTGGGAGGAACCAAATCTCCCAATTTATTACTACAACTGATATACGCCACCCTTCCTTTCCCAGAAACCAAGGGGCTTCCCAGTGTCGCCGGCACAGAAAGGCAATTGCACCCCAAGAGAAGACGCCAGTGTCCCCCTTGTCCTAACCCACCTGTCGCACAACTGCACTACTCAGGGGGAGTTAACGGGTGGTAACTAGGAGCCCTTTTCTACAGTGTGAGGCACCTGCTGCTGAGACCTGGAAACACCAGACTTGGTCAGAGAGTCAAGTAGCCACGTGTTCCTTGCGCAAAGGAACACAAAGACGCCTCGGAAAAGAGCAGGGAGCGGGATTTTGAAAGGCCCTTCCGCAGGGATACAGTTCTTTGTCTTTCCTAAGGAGGTCACTGTACATCTGATCGTATGTTGTTTTGAAATCGTAAACGTTGGGCTTGTCTGGGGCAGGTCCTGGTAGCTTCACGTGAGTCCCGGTACCAAACGATCGGACGCTGAAACCACGTTTGCTGAAAAAGAGAAAGGGGAAGGGTGGAGAGAAAAAAAAATAAAGCTCTGTTAGTTGAGACAGTTGCAGAGACAAAATCCTGACAACTGACGGCCCAAATTCCACAACTTCCTGGTTGCTGTTTTATAACCTCAACCGTGTCTACTCATGCTTTAACTTACATTAAGGGGAACTTTGAGAACAGCTGTCAGATACTACTTAAGGTTACAGCACAATAAAAAAGGGCTGAAGGTTAAGATCTTGGTTAGTTCCTTCCAGGACTTTGGCTAATCTTTTCACCAGAGTGCTTTCCGGGAGGGAAGTGTGCATCTTTGCAAAGAGACCACATCAACTGCACACTCGGAGAACAGCAACGGGTGTTGAAAAGGCCTTCAAAGAAGACAACTTTGGAAAGCAAGCGAACACACTCTTATGCGGTTGAAAGCAAAGACAGGGCCATTCCACAGGACAGAAGCGGCAAACGTGATTAAAATTAAATGTTTTTTAAGGAGGAAAGTCAGGCTGGATGAGATGAAGCAACCAGGCCAGAGGTAAAAAACGTTTCTTTCGTTTGTTTGCCAGGTTCGTTCAGAGGGCTTCCTTCTACGTTTGTTCGAAGAACCCTGCAAACCCCTAGCCCCAAAGATTCAGCTGCAGTGCCAGGGCAGTTTGTATTCTCTAGTTGTTGGTTTTTTTGAGCATCTGGACAGCTTTTGGTTCATTTCGTTCCCTCGCTTGCCTCTATTCAGAATGACAGGAAAGGGGGACGGAATCGAGAAAAGGAACTGGAGCATCAGCTGGCAAATCGGTGAAGTCATTGGGGCAGGAGAGCGTAAGAAGAGAGAGCGCTCTTCCTTTGTTTACGGCTGGCTTTGTCATTTCCTAAGGCACTAACTGCTCTCCACAAGCAGGAAGCCGGCTCTTTGGAACCGCATTAATGAAATCTCAGCGGGACCCAAAAAGTCTCCGTTGCGTAAAGACTAAGCAAACGGGGGTGGCTAGCTGGCGAGAGCTTTCAACACAAATTAGGCAGCTATCTCCAATGGCCAGGATAAAGCCTAGCCAGGCCTCAGGGCTGGTTGTGCACAGGAAAGCAATTTTCAACTCTTCTTGCCTATAAATGAAGTGCCCATTTCTTACAAGCACTTGGCCTACTAATCCTGGCATCAAAGGGACTGCCCCCCCAAAAAAATAAGGCTGTAAAAATTTGTCCTTCCATCCCTCCTCCACTCTCAATGTCAACGACCAGCTTCAAATAGACACCTGAGCCCCCAAATGTACGGATAATCCCACTTTACTGTTAAAAATGCTGATTAGCTGAAGCCATCATGTGGCTTGCCTTTGGGCTTGGAGCAATTTGCAGCCAGGAGAGTTGTAAACTGCACACAAGCCCCAATATCACGACTTCTTCTACGAACAATTTTTTTAAAGAAGTCGTGGCTCAGTGTGCAGATGCAGTGGTGTATCTATCATGCTGAACAATACAGAAGAGAGCTAGCTTACTGGATTGTCACTTGGCCACAAGTTAAAATTTGATGTTTTGCTTTGTCTTGGTGTTCTCTAATTAAATTTATAACCCCCCCCTCTTGGTTTAGGAGTCCAAAGAAATGTGGATTGTCCAAGGGAAGTGTTTTTCTCTTCACTCTGTAAAAACCACTTTTAATTTAAAGGAAGCCTACATGTTCCTGTTCACCCAAGCGGCAAATCTCTGTCCATGTTCATATGTTGATTAATAGCTGCCTCTAGTCAAATGTATTCATTTAGTGGGAGTACCTCCCTTCACTGAAAAAGTTGGACAATTTTTTAAGCCCAATTAACCATCAGCAGCTGAGCTTTCAGCAATGGAATTTTAGTCTAACTCTCTGCTCAAGGCAGGAATTTTTTTCCCTAACTGGGTGCTTTCTAGCCTTATTTGGGCTGCACTGCTTGAAACAAGCTCTAGATGGCAGGAAAGAGTTATGTTTGTTTGGCTCTTTGCTGCCACCTAGTGACTGTCTTGAGTTTTGCAACCCAAGTATGAAAATCCTTCAACTGCCCACCCACATAACAGAAGACTGTCTGAAGGTGTCTGAACTGAGTAACATACTCACCTTAGAAGTGCCAAGGTATCAACCATTTCAAAGCCAACTTGGCTCCAGAATTGCTTTCCCATCCACAAGACCCCTATATCCCATAGTTCAATTATTCAGTTAACCAAACCATTGGCGTTCATAGAATACATTACAACAAAGGAAAAAAACTAATTAGCTTGTTTGTGGTTTACAGCCAGAAGCCATCTTGGTTCTATTCCTACATTTGTGATCACTTCTTGATAAATTTAGCACGCCGATTGCAAGCACATGCTATAAATAGGGCTCTGCGTCCCGCTTGCTAAGATTTTTACATTCCACAACAAAATAAGTACATCTGTAGAAATCTGAACTATAAATAAATACAAATCCCATCACTTATTTTTATAAAAATAAAAAATAAACAAGTGGTCTTAGTCTCTTTTTTGAAGTTTGCTTTGAAAGCCACTGTCTTCCATCTTATACAACCCAAGCAGCAAAACAAAGGTGAATAAAACAATACACAATAAAACAATAACCACCCCAAAACTAACCAGCTCTTGACTGTCCACAGCAACAGTTTAAATCTTGACACAGTCCGAGCAGACCCGCTGAGATTAATGGAATTAATCTCTATTGTGCATTACTTTATTCACCTTTGTTTTGCTGCTTGTATTGTGTAGGACGGAAATATTATAAAAGATAAAATAAAATATTATTGGTTTTCGTACTGTTCCACCTACCCACAACTCATACGCCTGCAATATGGGACAACAAACATTTGAGAAAACCATGGACGTGAAAGATTGCGGGTACACCTGCGGCCTCTTTTCCCGGGAGATGCCAGGGGGTCATGTTGTAGAATGCTATAGAGGCAGAATGGGCCCCGACCCACTGCCAACCTCTTGCCAACCTACATCAGGGATAATGTTGTAATCGCAGCCCCTTCTAAACTGGATGTCAATGTTCTCAAGCTCAGAAGTTGCAACCAGTCTTGTAAAAACATTTTTTAGAATTTTTTAAAATAAAATTCATATTCTCTTCAGTCTCACCAAAGAGAAGGAAGAAGGCTGAGCTTTCAAAACTTAAAAACAGAGGCTAGAGAAAACACCGTGCCAATTTCAGAAGCTTTCTAGGCAATCCTCTAAGAACAAATTCTGCTAGGCCCTGCCTCAAAAAGATTCTCACTTAGGCTTCTTTGCCATTACCTTAGGTTGGAAGGGAAAGAAACAAGGAAGAGGAAAAAAACCATATGGGATGCCAGCATACCTTGTGCTGAGCCACATCGATGCTGCCGTAGGCATCTGGGCAAGATCCCTGAACGGAAGCTTGTGGGGGGGGGGAAATACTCATTCAATGGAAGGATCGTATATAAATTTCACCCAAATTTCAAGAACTAAGATTTCAGTTTCTCCTTTGGTCACATCAGCTGGAAATTGGAATCGCAAGGCATCTGACGGTCACAAAATTAGGGAAGGAGTATCAGCACCATAGAAATTAACCTCACCCAATCTGGGTGTAAATATTTATTTACACCTCCTCTTTCCTTTGGTATTAAACCAATTTCTCCAGCTTTCCCCAATGCATACCTTTTGCCTGCCTGGTTTTCCTTTCAGCTCCTAAGCCTCAAGACAGGGCCCACATCTTCAAATAATTGTATTTGCCCCAAAAGTTGAATTTTGATTAATACAGCCTATTTGCCCAGTGACACGTACGGAAGTCTCCCCAAGAGTGAATAAGGAATAAGTCAAAAGTTTCTGATTTCTATCTTAATGCCTAGCTTCTCCTAAAGGACATCAGATCAATTGCACCATTTCCTCAGATAATTTTTACTTTTTTTTTTTTTTTTTTTTGCACTAGAAGTTGCCCAGCGAGAAAAAAAGGACCCCATTTTCATTTACTGCAAACTGGGGATAATCAGTCCCAAGGAGAGATGCCCGTATCATTTAGAGGTGAATTCCCAAAGGCAACCCTGAGTAAAATTACACGGTGCTGCGGCCAATGCAAGGGAGCGTCTAATTTAATACTCCATTCACAAGAAGAATTTAATTCAAGGCCACATCCGTGGCACTGCCCAGGTACTTCTCCCCAAGATGGCATTTTCAAATCCTGGAGGACAACATGGTTATGTGTGGGTGTTAAATGGTACTAAAGGATACCCTGTACCCTGTTTGTGCATTACATAAATCTGAAGCCTTTATTTTTATTTGTATGTATTTATTAAATTTGTAACTGCACAGTCACTGAAATTGAGTGGGTGGCCATATAAATTTTATTGGCCTCCCGTCTCGCTGTCCTTAAACTTTTGACATTGTACATGGCAGCTTGTAGAGTACAATGAGTACAGAGTACAGCCCCATTTCTTTTGGTTATCCTCTATCACAAAGATAAATTGAAATCTTACCAAACCGCTGAGAAGGAAACACTTTTCTATGCCTTGAGTGCCAAACAGCGCTTTTAGCAGTTTTAACTATTCATTTTTCCTCTTGTCTGAAGCATGTGGGAAATTAAGCGTTTCCTATTAAAATGTTTTTTCATGAGGGCCATGGTTTTTTTTTACTCAAAGCAAGGACCAGCGACAGAAACCAACTCTCAAAAACTCCGCCATTTGTCTTACACACACAAAACTAACACAATGTGCTCTCACTCCATCAACTGAGAGAATTCCAGCGAGAACATTTTGTCTCATTCCAAATGCAAATGACAGGGCTAATTTTAGGAAGTGAGTCAGGCTCCAGATGGACATCTGGTTCGACAACTGAAATACCCTGTACTTTTAAGCTTGTCCAATTGTGCTTCGTCTCGGGCGCATTAATTTAGAAGCGGTCACGAGCGAGAAGGCGGCTTCCTCCTGCAGTGGATACCAGAGACCCATGGTTCACAGCTCTGACATGGCAAAGAACGTTGTGTGAAACAACAGGTTTTCCCCAGGAAACGGACAAACAACAAACTGCTTTTGGAGCTCTCAGACAAGACTGCCTATTCAACCAAGTCATTTCAAGGTCATCACCCAACACAAGCACCCTACATACATTTGACAATGTCGAATCAACGCTGACTCCTGAGCACTGTAGTCCTGACACATCTCAAGGGCTTCATGGTGGAGAAAGATGGCATTTGAGGCAGGAAGTCTAGTTGCCGCATCTTCGCTACTGCCAACAACCCTGGTTAATTGTCAACCGCAAATCTAACACGAATCAAAACATTTGCTGCTGGCGGAAAAAACAATAGGCATCTCTTTCTATGTGGGTTATGTATGATGCTTAGTGCCGAGGTCCCTGCGTAAGGTGGAAGAGTTGGTGGGCCTGCAGATTGAAGCCAGGTGATACAGAAATCAAGCCAAGGAAAAGGTTGATTTCCAGATTTGTGAGCTTGGAACAATTTCCCCATTTAGAATCTCTGCTCTGGATGGGTCCTGGAATCCTTCCAGTTTGCCTTCTGGCAGATGGGCCATTTTACAAAAGCGCAAACCAACATAAAGTCCGAAATATGATCCTTGTCCCAGAAGTGGTTTTCCTGGCCCTCCAAACTTTTCCCTCAATTGTGCAGCATCTGCTACTCAGAAAGGGAAAGCGAAACGTGTGTTTGCCAACATACGACTCTGCAGTGCTGGTGGCAAAGTGAATAATATAATTGCGCCCCTTCTTTTTGAATTGTTTTGACCAAGTCCCTCTGATTTGCAAGGGAGAGATGCTGGAATTAAGAAAAAGGCCACTTCAGAAGACAAAATCGAGAAAACTAGAAGCAGCACTGAGGAATAAAAACTCGTTCCGTTTTCTGTGTCATGTTTGTGGATTAGTATTGCGCAACGCCAGCCACCGGGTGATCTTGGGTTAGTCATCACACTCTCTTTCAGTTGTTCTGAGGAACAAAGAAGGAAGTGACAAAAAGAAAAAACATCTTCCCTATTCCCTTAAAGAACATTAAGCAATGATTTCTTTGAACAAGGTCAACAACTTTGGGGTCTTAAAAAAAAGCAAACCGGAATACAGAAATCAAAGCAAAAAAGGCGGGCATTAAGGCACTGCAATAATTAGGAGAAACGTGGCAAAATCTCGGCAATCCTTTTGCAAATTGCTCAAAACTTTGCTTTCAACCCCATGATGCGCTTAATTTTTTTAAAAGCACTAAAAAGCACAGGGCTAAGCGGATGCTGGGTTTCAAGTGTCAACCTGGCTTGTGAAAGCCCAGATGAAGTGAATGGAGAACGAATGACATCTGTCCTAGCATCCCAATTCCCCCAGGAACAGGGCCAGACTGAAAGGATGCTGTTATTAACACCCTCATCCATCAGTGCAGGATTGAGTTGTGAGCCAATGAAACACCCAAAGAGGCTCAAATTACAGGTATTTGGCTCAAATTTTCCAGAATGCTTAAGGATTTTTTTCCCCCCAAGTAATAATTCCAGCCTCTGTAGAAACCACTAGATTTCAGGAACAGGTGGGAAAGTGGCGTGTGCGCCCATTAAATCACATTGTTCTACCTTCAGTGACCCTGTCAGAAGCCACTCCTCACTCCTAGCCTCTGGTAGTTACCCTCTAGTGTAGTTAATACCCTCTACCTACACTGTGTGAAAAGTAAGGAAACGTGCAGGGAAAAACATGGATAACAGAAGGTGTTGTCTTCCATCATATCCTGAGCAACACAACTTTCTGGTCTCGGCATGCAAAAGCCAGCACCGAGACACAATAGCATGGCATCTTTGAAAAACAGCATCGAGCTTTTTGATTGAGCAAACCCCTTCAATTTTCTTACTAGCCTCCCAGGAAGAGGTTAGTTCTTTCGTGTTTTCGAGATCCATGTCTGCAGCAGGGAAAGACAGCTGCTGTTTCCTGGCACGTTGAAAAGGTGGGTGGATTGGAACACAGCCCCCAAAAAACCCCATTCTGATGGGAACAAGAAATTCAAAACTCTATCCTAACTCAACAGGCAAAAAAATGGAGAGATCGCTGCCAATGATGGAGAACTTGGTACAGGGCCTATAACGTTCAAAATCTCTTCCATTTGGGGGATTGTTTGGAGGATAAACATCTATTGGCAATTCATAATGACTAAATCATTGTGGTTTTAATCTACAATACAGGTAGTCCTTGATGTACCACTTTTCATTTAGTGACTGTTTGAAGTTTGGACACCACTAAAAAAAGTGACGTAGGACCTTTTTCCCCACTGTTGAAGCATCCCCTGGTCACGTGATCAAAATCCAGGCACTCGGCATGCATTTATGACGTTTCCAAGTCTTCCAGGGGTCACATGATCACCTTTTGCGACCTTCTGACAAGCAAAGTCAATGGGGAAGCCAGATTCGCTTAACAACCCCATGTTACTAGTTTAACAACTGCAGTGATTCACTTGTGACAAAGATAGGCAGAGACAATCCAGGCTCATATCCCCCTTGCAGACGTGAAACTTCCCATTAAGGGTGTGGATGCTGTATCACTGGCCCGTTTAAACGTGAATTGATTTTAATAAGACATGATTTTGACAAAATAAATCATGTGGTTTGACTTTAATGAGTCGTGGTAACTTTGACAAATCCATACTGGCTGGATAGGTCAAATAAATTAACCATGACACTGTATAACTCCTTCAAATCGACAATGTACCCTAAAAAGCTGTATTTATTTATTTTATTTAAACTTTTATACCGCCTCTCTTCCGAAGGACTCGAGGCGGTGTACAGACATCTAAAAACACAACAATAGTCAACAATTTAAAAACAAATTAAAAATTAAACTAAATTGGGTGGCTGATATCACAATTAAGATTTAAAACCTAATATAAAAATTAAAAAATTTAAAATTTAAAACATTAAAAATTTAAAACTGATTTAAAAACCCCCAACTAATTAGTACTAGGCCAGATCGGCCTGTTGGAACAAATAGATTTTTAATGCACGCCGGAAGGTCCATAGGTTATACTGTGATATACCGTGATACTTGAAGTCACTCTCCCAACCCAGCCAACTTCATGGACGATATTTTGGAGGGGGTGGGGGGAAGGGAGTGGTTATAGACCCAGTCTGGAGATTGGAGAAATAAAAAGCAGGATTCAAGGATAATAAACACAAGTGACAATAAGCAAGCTCTGGCTAACCATTATACTGACATCATGCTACACACACACACCCCTAAAGAATTCTGCATTGGAGCAAAACGTGGAATTCCCACCTTCCTATATTCCAAGGCACCAGAGGGAAAAGAGGAAACTGCCATCAATATACGGACTAGATGGAAGTAGCTTGGCTTGAGCCACTTAAAACTCAGCATTCATTATTATTCTTCCCCAAAATTACCATATTACTCATTAATATGTAGTGGGCATTGCTTGGAATGCTACTTGTTCGGTCGGTAAAACAGAAGGAAGGAATCTGCGGAGCTTCAGATGCTACCGGACTGCAAAGTCCTCAACAACCTCATTAGCTGCGTTCCCTAGAAAATAGTTGTGAGGGCATCTGCCATGCGGCAAGTCCTGATCCTTGCAATAGTAAAGCAAGAACCTGTAGTAAATTTCGCTAGGGGGAGAAAAAAAAAACCACTCGTGCAAATTTCAAACCTCCTTTTATTGAAAACGTCGAAGGAACGAGGTGTCCTTTCCTGTAGGTTGCAGCTAGGAAATAGCGTCGCTTCCCTAAAACCTGAGATGAATCACCAGACTCTAATTTCTTCGCAAAAATACAACCTTGTGAGTAGGCATGTTGAGTTTCAACATTCAAAGCCAGCCTCCGCCACTTCCAGAATCTCTTTAGTAATGTATTTCAAGTGTTTAATATGTTTTATGGGGCTCATGCCAGAAACTTGATTAACAATTTCAAGCTCAACACGTCTGCAAAGCCCATTGAGTTACATGAGTGCAATCTGTTCATAAACACACACATTACAGGTTGTCTTTGACTTATGACCACAACTGAGCCCAGAATTTGTCTTGCTAAGTTAACTGAGTTGCCCCATTTTATGACCAATCTTGCCACAATTGCTAAGTGAATCACAATCAATTAAGTTAGTAACATGGTCATTAAGTGACTCTAGCTCCCCCCCCCCCATGACTTTGCTAATCAGGAGGTCACAAAATATGACCCTGGACTACTGCAACGGTCGTAAATATGAGTCAGTTGCCAAGCCACTGAATTTTGATTATGTGACGACCATGGCAACACTTCAACAGTCAGTCGTAAGTGTGAAAAATGGTCCTAAGTCACTTTTTTTTTTGCAGAGCCGCTGAAATGTTAAACGGTCACTAAATGAACTGTTGTAAGTCAAGGACCACCTGTATTGGTCTTTTTCAGTATAAGTATGTACACATTTACTTTCTGAGAGTTTCAAAGCTTCCTTCGATGAAGAGAATTTCCCACTCAATGTGTAATAAAAAGGGGTCTTTATGGCAAATCTGCCTTTGGCAAGTATGGATTGGGTGGTAAGAGATATACAGATAGTCCTTGACTCACACCAGTTCATTTAATGACCGTTTGAAGTTAAAACAGCACCGAAGAGTGACATGACTATTTTTCACACTCATGACCATTGCTGCGTCTCGATGATCATGTGACCAAAATCTAGACGCTTGGCAACTGACTCATATTTATGACCGTCGCAGTATCCCGGGGTCACACGATCCCTCTTCTGCGACCTTCCCACAAGCAAAAATAAATGGGGAAGCCAGATTCATTTAGCAACCATGGGACTAACTTAACAACGGCAAGCAAGGAAGTTCGTAAAATGGGGCAAAACTCACTTAACAAGTATCTTGTTTGAAATTTTGGGGCCCACTCTGGTTGTTAAGTCGAGGACTATTCTATTTTCTGTTTTGTTCCTTAGCTCAGAAATGAAGCAGATGGGTCTTGGTAGGAGCTGTTGAATTGAGATCCGTGTTAGCAATATTGTTAAACATTTACAAGGACGGGCAGAGATGTTCTAGATACAAAACAGGATTTAACTGCCTTTAAATAATGCCAAGAACTGAAACTTCCTGACAAGGGAATTCACTGGGCAAATATCACTGGGTAAGCAGTCCTCGGCTAATAATGATTAACAAGCAGGAAGTGACAATCTGCTTTTTCTTGAGCCAAGCAGTCACTGGCACCAGTTTCAATTTAAGACCTCACCCAGAAATGGGAGTTCACAGCTGCTTTTAATGGTGGAAAACCATGAACGACACCCAATCATCAGCCCTGCAGCTCAGGAAGGGCCGATCCTGAAATATCCCAATGAATCAATTTAAGCTAAGCCATTTTTCTCAAGACAGGGTGGGATAGTAGCTTGTTACAGAGAACCACCACCAGGAATCTCATCCCACCCCCTTGGACTTTTGATACAAGCATCTGAGGGAAGTTTCATTTATCTTTCATCTCAAATTTATTTTGGTTTGTCGTTCCAAAAGGACTTGCAGGAGACTAAAAGGCTGACGTGTGTCTCAAAACCCAGGAAGCACTTCAGATCCCGGCCAGGATGTGCAACGATCTACTCACAGTGGGCCCAGAATCAAATCTAAGCAAAGGGAGAGGGGTTTCTAGAGAAATTGGCAACCTGTAACAGAAGCGCAGAGTCCTGCCTAGTTTGGGCAGATGGCACTAGAAGGCAGGAGGGCCGGTCAGAGGCAGGGATTCTGCAGAAAAGTAATTAAACTTACCAGTTCCTGCCCATCAAAATATAGTGTCGTTATTCAGAAGCAGTTGTTCGGCCATTTCGAATGATTTAGCCAAACTTAACCTTAAGCTTTAAGCTTAAACATCGGCTTTCTCCCACATGGCAGCTTCCCTTCCAGATGTGTTGGGATTTTAATTCTCACCGGCAGGGAGCAATGGAGACTGTAGTCCAACACATCTGGGAAGGGAAATATCTGAAAGGGGCAAACGCTGAATGTTCCCATATTAAGCAGTAAATCATTACTTTTGGATCAGCCCAGGATGTACCCTCAAAAATAAACACCAGGTTTTCCCATACAACAGGTCTTAAAAAGTCCCAGGGCAGGCAGACTTGGCCTCTGAATTGTAGGTTTCCTCACCTCTCCTTGTTTCCCTCAATCCACTGCACATCACTCGGTTATGATCACATGTCAAAGCAATTTAATGAAGCAAATATGAGAATGACAGCAAAGCACCATGCCTCTGATGACTTTAGAAACAAAAATCTCAGCCACTCCTGGCCGAGAGCTACGCCCTTACTAGCGTTGGCTGGGAAGTCCGACACACACGCATACGTTCCACGTGATTCGTTTCTGCTGGCATTTCTTCAAAAAATATAATTGCACATTATGTATCACCGACAGCTATTTTACTGGCAGCCTCGCTGTAAATCTGTGGGGACAAATTGGTCCCCCAAGCGCCTTTATTTATGCGTATACCCAGAAGTTCTAATAAAGCACTGCATTTGGGAACCGATTTTTGCAGTTTGTAATTGCTGCATTTGCAGAAGAGAAAAAAGAAGTCCCTTGATTAAACAAAACAAAAGGAGAGCAAGAATCAGGTTAGATCCTGGGTTCAAAGGCTCTCCTAGGCTGGCACCCAAATACTCAACGAACCAGTTGCGAAATTATGTAACGCTGAACGATTCACATGGTTCTTTTCAGTGATTCACACAGGAGAGATGCCAAGCTTTACGCCCAGGGCTCACGAAACTGCCAAACAATCTGTTTGGTATAAAAGCTGGCTTTTGAGAAGCTCAGGCACAATACTACCTATCTCTCCTAAATCAGGAAAAGCTAAAATGATCTGTAAATTACTACCTATGGGTCTTCCTCCCACTGTCCTAATTTAGGAGCTGGCTCTGGCTACACTGTGAGCAGCTTGGAAAACGAGCGATTGCCGTTGCTTAATCAAATATGTTAGGCTTTCTAGCCAGCTATGCCCTTCTACAAACTACGGGCAGTTCTTGGCTGGAGTCCAAAATTTCTGTTGCTAAGTGAGACATTTGTTAAGCGAATCACTGCAGTTGTTAAATTAGTGACACAGTTGTTAAGGGAATGTGGCTTTCCTCGTTGACTTTGCTTGTCAGAAGATTGATAAAGGGAATCATTTGATCGCGGGACATGGCAACCATCACAAATATGAATCAGCAGCTGACTTTTGATCACATGACCACGGGGATCCTGCAATGGTCATAAGCGGGAAAAATGGTCATAAGTCAATTTTTTCCAGTGCTATTGTTATTTCGAGCGGTCACTAAAAGAACTGTTGTAAGTTGAGGACTATTTATACTCCATTCCATTCCTCCCACCCTTCATTTTTCCTCTTCCAACTAAACCCAGCATTGCATTCACATGCCCAATCCTTACTGATGTCAACAGAAGAGGATTATTTGCAGCTCAGGGTCAAATTGTGGGAGCCCATGGTGCTGAGCTTGGCTGTCTGCTTGCAAATATTTCATGTTGTTATCTAATTGGAGGTAGCCAACGTCCAAATATCCAAGCAAACAACCAAGTTCAGACAGCATCAAGGACTCGGCAGTCTTTACTGAGTTAGGGAAATGCCACCCCTAAGCTTCCTTCCCTCCCCCCCCCCCCACAAATAAAATTGAACGGTTTAGAATTTCAGAGTTTAATGTGCTTGCCACTCCCCCACCCTCTTCTCGGTGACTCAGTTTAAATTGTGGTTAGCATATACTTCAAGCTCTCTTGTAAAGGGACTGACGCACAGGAAGCCTTCTGAACAACACTAAAGCAAACAAAATGTTAAAACATGATTGAGTAACTGTGTCAGAAGGGAGAGGCTGAAACGAGAGAATACACTGGCCCCTAGATATGAATCTGAAGAGGAAAGAACTACACATTCTATGAAAGAAGTGGTATTTAAATTACAACATAGAGCCTTTCCCTTTAAATCAGTATTTATATGGTGGAGCTGGGGGCGGGGAGTGAAGACTGAAAGAAACCTGGCAAGATTTTAAAAATAAATGTACCTCTCTACTCCCTAAACATACCAGCTGAAAAGGTGTTTTTTTTAATGTCTCTCTTCTAATGAACTTAAAAGGATAAGATAAAACTGCCATAATCATTATGAGAGGAAGCTCCATCCCAGAACTGAACAGCCATTACACGTCAGGAAGTGGTTTCTTTTTAAAAGAGGCACTGAATAATAAACCTCTAAATAGAATAAAGGAGAATATAATAAAGGAGAACTCTTTAAAGCAAATATAAACTGACCACAAGATACAGTTTTCTTCTCCTACTATCTCTCAGTGTCTAGAAGGGTTTTCACTGTGGACTGTTAACACTACTCTTCTAGGCAGCACTAGATGACTGGGGATGATGGGAGAGGTCACTAGCGACAGATCTAGAAGTGTGGAATTTCGGGAAACCTAGGGATAAAAGAAGTAGTGGTTGTGTCTAGACATTTATGGCTGATCCCAGAAACCCAAGCAGAGTGAGATCAGATTATCTGGAGGAAATGCCACCAGGAAATGTAA
This sequence comes from Myanophis thanlyinensis, assembly GCA_017656035.1. NCBI lineage: Eukaryota > Metazoa > Chordata > Lepidosauria > Squamata > Homalopsidae > Myanophis > Myanophis thanlyinensis. The sequence continues at coordinate 27,360 of JAEANM010001036.1, forward strand.
AATGGGAAATCAGAAACACCTTGGGGAGAGGGGAGTTAATTTCTACACATGGATGTGCCTGTGTAACCACCACAATCTAAATTCAAATCCAGGGAGTCTTACCTTTGTCCAATCCAGGGTAGCAGCATTTAAGCTAACTTCACAAACAATGCCAGTGCGGGTCAGCCCCTGAACCGGATTATTAATTCAGAGTCTGGACTAGGGACTGAGTCAAAACACACCACAGAAAGAAGTAACAGCAAAAAGGCAAGGAATTGTTGCCACAAAGCAGCATAGGCAGGACTTAACAGGAGTCCAGTTTGTTGTTATTATCCTCCACACTCCCTGTTTTGGGGTTTGAATTAGGACATTTCCCTGATAATCCAAACGCCGAAGAGGAAATGGAGAATGGAGGTTTGAACCAGAAGCATCTGAGATGTACCAAGAGGCAAAAAAGTTGGTTGAGTGAGTGTATTTAAAAAAAATAAAGAATATTAATTTCTCCAAGGCAGCCATCTAAGCATGATAAAAAATACAGGCCCAATACATACCTAATGGATGACTTCAGGGCAGGGACTCTTCTAGCTTGGCTACCTGATAGGATGGTTGTTGTGGGGCAAATAGGAGGGGGGGTGGGAATCTATGTACACCACCCTTAGCTCCCAAAACAACAGGAGCTATATATTAGAATTCTAATCAATACATAATTCTAATAAACATAATTTATTAGAATTCTAATCAATACGTAACTCTAATCAATTATATTAGAATTCTAATCATTACATCATCATTGATTAGAACTAATCAATACATCATTCTAATCAATTATATTAGAATTCTGATCAATACATCATTCTAATCAATGTAACTTATTAGAGTTCTAATCAATACATAAACATATCAATATAATTCATTAGAATTCTAATAAATACGTCATCTTAATCAATAACCAAAAATACTGTTGTTAGGGTACCAGAGCTTTGGGGGGGGGGGAAGGAATATTTGGGGTTATGACTCAACATTGCTGGATGACCCTTTTTTAAATAAAATAAAATAAAATAAATAAGCTCCAATAGAGAAATCCCTCTTCTTGCCGACCCAAAGGGAGAAGGGGAATATCCCTCAGCCCCCATGTTTTTAAATGGCGTCGTATTTTTATGGGGGGGTAAATTAAAGCCCCCCCCCCCCAATTCAACCTCGCATCCCTTTTCAATTTTTCCTCGGGGGGAAGAAGGCCGCACATGTGGTTGTCCGAAAGGTGGCAGGCCTGGCGTTTACCTGAGGATATTGTGGGCCTCCATGCTGCGGTTTTGGTTACTGGAGCAAACCACAGCCACCCGGAGCGGCGAGGAGGGCATGGCTGGCTGGCGGGGCCCCCTCGGCCAGAGGCAGAGCGTAAGGGCTGGGGACGTAAGGGTAAAGGCCCGCGGCGACGCTCCCGACGACGGCGGGGAAAGGCGCTGCTGCTCCTCCCGGCGACGACGACGATGACAGCGGCTGCTTCTTCCTCCTCCTCCTCCTCCTCCTTCTCCCTCTCTCCCACACGAACAAAATGGCGGCCGCGCGGAGCGGAAAAGGCGGGGCTCGGCGACGTGTCGCCGGGCCCTTCCGCCGTCCCTTCACTTCCGCTGTCCGGCTTTGCCAAACCATAGAGGGGGGGAGGGCAAGAACGGCCGTCCAATCTCCCCTCGCGTTTCGATGCGTTAAAGTGAGGTAAGATTTGGGGTTTTTTTTGCTTTTGTGTTTTTTTTAAACAACACTCCCCCCGTCCCCCCAAGCTTGGTTCGTGAGGAGAAACGGGACTATGGGAGAGACAACTCCCATATTCGCTTGTAAGAGGATGAGGGAAGCCGTTTCCGGCGCTCCTTTAAAAGGAAAGGGGGAAACAGCGCCGCCCTAACGGCCCCGGAGCTGCTGTTTGTTACACCCCGCCCTGGGGCTATCCGTTTAACCGCCGTCGTTTCGCTCTCAAGGCATCCTGGGATTTGTAGGCGGGCGTCGCGCGTTCTGTGCCGAGTGGCCTTTTCGCCGCCCGGAGGAAATACATTTCCCATGACCGCTTGCTGTTCCCTCAGGGAAAGGCAAGGAATGGAGTCCTGAAAAACTCAGGGGGGAGAAGATTCCTGACAGGCTTTGGTTTCAAACAGGGGCCTTCCAAGACAAGAGGACCGCGGGCGGGACTACACCTCCCATGCTGGCCTAGGTATTCCCAGAGTTATGGTCTCACAGGTCATCTCTGAAAGTGACAGTGAGGCTGCATTCACACAAGACGCTTATTAATCCTAGTCATGAAAATCAACCCACTTTCTACTTTGGGGCCTGTTCAATTAACCCAGATTTATATTGGTACCTCATGTTAAACCATTTTTTTTTTAATAAAAATAAGTCTCAAATTCAATCTGGACCCAAACTAGCATGTTGTGTGAATGCCATTATTCAGAGTTAATATTGAATTATTTCTCCACGCTGCCTCTGACCCACTAACTAACCAAGGTCCACCAGAGCTTAGTGTATGACATTAATTTATCATGGTTAGTTTAGGGGACTGGCTGTGTTTTGAAATGCAACATGGTTTATCCCACGAGGGCAACACAAACCGCTAGGTTTGTAACGCGGCTGGCTTGTCTTGCGTGCAAACCTGGGCAATATTGATATATTGGTGTGTTAGTGTGCTCCTAGAAATATGGGGTTGTTTCCAAAATGTTTCCAGCAACAACATTCCCAAGATTTGTTAAAATGTAGGCCCATCCTTCGTCCTTCAAAAACAAACCAGGGAGATTTAACTGCAGTGCCTGTTAATATAACTTTACCAGCCCTTCAGCTATAAAATCCTCCACTTGGAAAATTGTAAAAGCATATAAATGTG